>LUCH01002823.1:0-38604 GCA_013368495.1 Paragonimus heterotremus | reverse complement strand
CTCCATACAATTTTTGAAAAGAGGAGGAGGGAGGAGGTCTGGACCAACAGCCTTGTTACACTTCAATAACTTGAGCTCTGGGGCCACTTCTGCTTCCGACGGACGGCCGTTTGGAATGCAATAACTGACCATTTGGGTCCCATCGTCCACACGGTCTGGTTGAGGTCAACTGTACTGTTCCTCAAAATGTTCAGTCCACCTGTTAAGTCGACGCGATCGACTGGTGAAAAATGAGCCATCTATTTCACAACTGCACGATCAGTACAACCACGGATCAGAGAAAATAACCTTCTGCTATTCCGTCTGTTTCGACTGTTTGACCAAGTAGTGTTCGCAGTGTTTGTGCAAGTTTTTCGTCAGTTTGCGTTTAAGTTCTCGACGGTCGTCATCATATTCAGGACCAGAAGTAATCAAGCGACGTTTGCTCAGGAGGTTTATCGACGTGACGGAAATCCAGTTCTGTCGCAACTGAACAGCTCCTCCGGAACATGCCTCTTCACAGCTGCGGCGAATTGCTCCTGTTGTTCGTCAGGATCTCACACAACTGGAACCGGATAAATTGTTCACCAATGCTTCCGGGTAAGTGTTCTTTACACTCTCCTCGCTCGAATGCCAATTGAGGATCTTGCATTTACGAGCGCCTATCCCCTGGGTAAATGACAAAACAAAACAGCCATGCACAACAGCCTGGTACGAGTCCAGGTGGTTGCTCCGAAAGACAAGACAGTCCTTAACAGAGTGGCACCACCTGCAACTGACTGCTATATAATCCAACTGTGTCCACGGCTGACAGGCACACGGAGGGTTTCATATAACACAATGCTTTCTTCTGTGTTGAAATGCGGTGCTCGAAGTATATAGACCGTGGAATGGGCACAGCTGCCAATGCGTTGTGCCCGGACACCAAGCATACCTCCAAGCCGTTTCTCCTGTGGAGGAAAACTATCAAGCTGAGCACTCAAATCGCCAGCCAGTATGATGATGTCTGAGTGTTTAGTTTGTTTCAGAAGGTCAACGAGAGCATCATAAAACACATCCTTGGTAACATCCGAACAGCTATCTGTTGGAGCGTACGCCGATTTAATGAATATACTACGCCTTTCTGATTTGCGTCAACAGACTTTAACCGGTGTACTGGGTCTGACAGCACACAAGCAACTGCTCACTGGGATCCAATCGAGCAAAAATTGCTCTGGTCTGGAACTCAGTGCGATTCCCACTCCAGCTTGACCACGAGATTCAGATTCGGCGTCAACACAGACCCTAGGAGAGAAGCGTTTGAATCGGCAGTTATCTAGAAGCTGGATAGCCTTGCTAGAAACGTAGACTCGCGTCTCCGGCACACATCAATGCCCAGACTTGAGACAGTACTTGCCAGAGCAGCCTGCTGACCGACTTGTCGGAGAGTGCGGTCATTAAAGGTGCCAATGTTTACCAGTTGTCTTGTCCTCAGAAAACAATTATCGTCCGAAGGCATATGGAAAGCAGAAGAAATAGGGGGTAAAACAGTAGGAGAAAGTCGAGATCGGCTAGTAATGTCACTGTCAAGAGGACGATAACTTCTGATACTTCCCGGTCGTTTATGCCGTGGAAGGGGGTTGATTTGAGGGACCCCACCCTGAGTGAAAAGTCTGACCTGTGAGACAACATGACACGAGGTTTTCTTAGGGAATTCTACCAGGAGCCAGTGACTCTAAAGTGATTCATTTGGCAGTGAGGGGCTTACCTAGCCCGAAGGCGCAATGAATAAGACATTAATGTCAAATTCTGAGCACTGCTGTGCGCGGTAGACGTACTCGAAGCTACATCAGGCATCTGGTTGATACCGGATGATTTCAAATCACAATGGACAATAAACCGGCGGTCACGGTCAACTGCTGAGTGATCAGAGTGTACAATTTCCAACCCCTTTCTTCTTGATAAGAAAGACAGCAGTGCTGCAACTATAATAACAGTTATGCTGTATGTCAATCCAGAGTGGCTGAAAGCACAGTGTGTGTAGTTACTGAGGATTATTCCTATTTTTCGAGTGAACCAAGCTTCAACTAAAAACCATCGCTCGATTAGTGTGCCCTGTACGATGCACAGCCTAAACTGATTATAGATATGGACGCAATGAAAGTGAGATCCACGATCAGGCTCGACTGCCAGCTCACATATCGCCCAAGAGTGGATGGAAACATTCGAGAATACCGGGGCTCGGGCCTGTAATCACATGATTGATGGTGGGCGTCGTTATCCGATTTAAGATGAAGTAAGCAAAACAGTCAACTCAAGATCAAGCGCTCATGTCTAAACGACCCAATTGGCTGCATACTCGCTCTGTAAGTAAAAGAATGTACAAGGACAGTTTGAGACGTTTGATAGACTTCAAGTGACGAAACGTAAAGTTCGGCTGGCAAATGAGAGATGATACATTATACTGTTGATCATGAACAACCATTCAGTTTTATTGACCACAGAACCATGAAATAGAGGAGCGGATGTACAATCATTAGTTTTTTAATGGGTTTATGACGGCCGATGCACAGACGCACCATATGCCAATGTATTCAACTCGGGAGATAGTCAACACAGCCATTGGGGGTTGATTTGGCCGCAAAATATTGGTTTCACTTAGCAGGTAATAGGCTGAGTATGCGGATTCTAAGGATGGTATAAGAACGACTTACGCACAAGTCAGTGGATTAGGCTGGTATCGAATAAGAAACTTAACGAACTTGCGCCACAATGACAAACTGCGTGCGCGTCAGGCAAACAAAATAATGAATCAGGCTGAGTATTACCCACGTTCGTTAGCAACCTTCGCATTCAGCGAGTCTCTTTCAGAAAAATGCATTAGACTTCAGTTGCGTTATTGTTAGAACTCATCAGTAGCACATATACTTGGCTTAGGCATAAATAGTCAAACATAAAACGAAGTTATTGACCAAAACCCAGAATAAATGCGAGGAGTAAACGGTTTGAAGAGAGTGAATGGACGAAAAACTGCATCCCTGCCTTGACTGGTACTCACAGCTCAATCCAATTTTAACAAGTAGCCAGTGCTGTGTACTATATTATAACTGAAATCCTGCTCGAACTAGACAAAGTGTCCTGTCAGTCCAAACTTACTGTAAAATCGGAATTAAATAACGTTTAATTAAGCAGGACGTGTGTTGGTGAAATAAACCCATTGAAACATATAAACTAAGGAGGTTGAGAGTTTCATATCGATAACAAGCACTCAGAAATCAAGCCCAACCAACGTAAACATTCTATAACTCAATCTATGATTACGCGCAGGCAGAACCTCTTGGTAAAATAAGACATTGATGTAGGTAACGACCTCCGAAACAAAGTTGTCTGGCGATTGGACAACACGTACGAAACCTGGAAGAGAATAAATTGCCCCACATATCTGAAATATTGATGGTGAAATATCAGTTATGTTTTAGAATATCTGCATGTCAGCCTCTGGGACAAATTGTTTACTGTCATACAACATGCCGAATCACTTGCACACTGGATAATACCAAGCTGTCAAGACCGGACAATAGTACTCGTGCCAGCTGGCAGTCAAAGTTAAGGGACGATGATATGCCAACGTAGAGATAATGGGTCGCTGGTGTTCCCACAACAGAAAACAGCACAATAAATGGTTTTGTAGCCACAAATTGGATATTTCGGAAGGAAAATTGGAGCAGGTCAACTCGAACAGCAACCTAAACTTTATCAACTGTAAAGGCTCAGTCAGATCACATGCTTTTTCGAGTAGTACAAAACCAAAAGTAAAATAAAGGTAGCAAATAAGCAACCAAAAGAATGGTGAGTCAATGATTATACAATCTTTACTAGTCAGGCTCACGTTTATTACGAACAGTTTAGTCTGATCATTTGTTCCGCTTTTTCGCTTTCAGTTTATATTTTATATCGATATGGCAGGGGCCACTGCAACAGTTGGGAAACGTTCGTAATAGAAAAACCGACCGGATTTCGTAAATGAAAACAATATGGTTGAAGAAAACTAAACACACACGTACATCAAGAAGCAGCAGGCCAATCGAGGTTCGGGCTAGCAGGGCTCCACATGAAAACAAAAATATACGATCCAAATGTGCACACACAGGATATTGACAATAGAAACCACTACATGATGATAAAACAAACAAGAATGCTGACAGAAATACGTTGGCGATAGTTACTGCATTTCGAGGACCACATCGCCATGAAAACCAAAACAGTAGCCCTAGTTTGGGGATAAATGAGAGGGGGTGAACAAGGTCTAACTCAAAACACTCACATCTCTAATGAAGAAGGAATCAACATCACGCTACTTACACCCAACATGCACACGCCCGAGAGACAGCATCCGCAAAACAGCTTCACTGCGGTTCTCATAGCTCACCTGATTGCTTGTCCTTCCTGCACAGACAACCTAATCAAATGACAACAAAATTCACGCCGCTGAACCCAATTAACTAACTTTTCCATTTAGGGATAGGATAAAAAACGGAGCCCTCGGCCCAAATGGCGAACACAACCGACAGTTTCTGACTTCCGTTTTCATTTTTCTCTGTCAAGTCAGCGATCAACTAGTTCATAAAGGTAAACCTCAAACGGAAAGT
Source organism: Paragonimus heterotremus (assembly GCA_013368495.1). Lineage (NCBI taxonomy): Eukaryota > Metazoa > Platyhelminthes > Trematoda > Plagiorchiida > Troglotrematidae > Paragonimus > Paragonimus heterotremus. The sequence goes on along the minus strand of LUCH01002823.1, from coordinate 33,997 downwards.
CCCAAAAGCTATTTACCCTTGGTTTAGAAGCACGGCAACATATCAAGAGTGATTCCATATTTGAGAATCGAACAATCATGCCAACTCAACAAGCCTGATTGATAAGAAAAGCAACTGAATTAACGCATTATGCAAATTAAGAATAGACGTTCATGGACAAGTCAGTCAACTAATTTACAGAATGATCGTTCAATTGAACAGCAGGGACGTGAGAGGGGAAAATAAAGTAATCACAAAAAGTATGGACTGTCAAATGCAACTACGATCAAAATGGCTTGCATCGATGACTGTGGTTGAGTGCTAGCTGCTCAAATGGCTATCACTCGTTCCGCGTAAAGTAGCACGCACGACGGACAATAACTGTCCAATTAATTGACGTTGCTGTCTGAAATGAGGGGCATGGGCTGGCCATCGGCAAACTGGACAGTCCAGAGCACCAGTGTCAAGCCATCGACGAATGCACGCCTCGTGAAAGCCATGACCACAAGGTAACGCTCCCAGACGAACGCGCGGACGGAACGAGCGCCAGCAGACGACGCATGTGTCACAGGGAATTACCCAGGAAGGCCAATTCACAAATGTGTTGGGATAGGAGACAGAATCGGTAGGATTTATTGGCTCCTCGGTATCACTTCCGCTGTACTCGGGCGATGAACTAGACGAGTCTGTATTAAATCTTAAGGGTAACCGAGGTCTTCGAGGTCTAAAGCGCCGAGTTGGGTTCGGACGATCGACTGAAGTGCTTAGAAGTTCGTCCCCCTCATCCTCCGCTTCGTAATCAACTTCTGTGCTGGACACATGAGAAGCGGTTGAGTCAGATAGGTGCTGAAACACCTCTTGGGTCGCGTTTCGTCGGCCAGACTTACGGTTACGTGTAAAGGACAAGTTGGACACACGATCCTGTGTACGTTCGTCTGACTTCTCACGACGGGCTACGATGTTAGAACACTGCCAAGTATAAATGTGGGCAGATGCTGCACGGGAAGGTCGCCCGTAGTCCTGTTCGTCGTCTCCTTCAACAACGGTCGGAGAAGATGGAATCTGGTGTTCATTATGAAGCAGACGATACAGGCGGTTAAGTTGAGTCAACAAAATACTGGAATCGGTGAGTGATCTTGAAGACTGTGTAAACGGAGGATTGGAGCCGTTCACAGTTGTGGGCACATCGAACGCAGGAGTAGCATCACCATCAGTTGTGCTGGAAGCACTAGAACTAGTCAATTCCGTACGATTTTCCAGATCAGATCCACTCAGTAAAAGACGAGTTACTTCACTGAGCACCTGTTCCGGCGAACCAGTGCTCAAGCGTCTAAGAAGAATTGACGAAGTGAATCGGTCCCGGCCCCGGCTATGACGAACAGATTGGTGGGTAGAGCGAAGTACAAAGTAAACATGCGTCATGAGACCGGTCAGCAACAGCCAAAAGAAACCAGCTACTAGTAAAAATCTACACCAATTCATGTGTCCATTCAAAATAGATAGACGAAAAGCGACAACCTGCGGAGTGTTGACGAATGAACGGAACAAATAAAGAAAGGGGTTTATAATAAACGACGCTCGTGGAAGGCTGAGTCCGTTAATTAGGGGAAGAATAGAGAGAAGAAAAAGGATATTGATCGAGAGTGAATCAATCAAAACCGTTTTCCCGAAGGAAATGAAATGCTTGCAGACTATTTTTCGTTGTATGGTCGAAGTGGCTACTGCGGACGGATCTAGATATGTGTCCGGGTCTGTCAGCAACAAACGCCTCGAAGGGTTGTGTGAAGTCCATCCTCGACGAGCCAGTCGTACAACAATTTGAGCCACGCCCGATCGCAGTCCCCAAACAGGATTTGGCAATGGATTCAAAATTCCCATGGCATAGCGCAGCAAGTGGGCAAACAGATTGCCAGCCCCTAATGCAGTATTGAACAGGACCAGCAGATTGATCAAAACAGCCGAGATCAGCACAAAATCATCCACGGACGGATACAAAAATCGAAGGTACAGTTCAAGATTTGCATAGCTAAGGTACTCACCCTCTCGTTTTCCAAATGCATAACATTTTGATTCTGGGGTGAGTAACAGAAAGATGGCATTTTTTTGACAACCGAGAGAAAGCAGCAAATCGGAAGTTGAATCGATCGAACGCTGACTAAGAGGCCAATGAGGATCTAATCTGTCAGATTTGTCCAATTGTGTGTCACCCAACGGGTGAACTACAGTCCAAAACCGAACACGACCTGTATAGGGAACTGAAAGTGCTGAGAGTACCATCGGCGGACTAGCACAGTCTATGGTAGAACTTTTCAACATGGACTTGTTTAGTGTCTGAGGTAACCAAAACAGATGAAGCGGTTGGGGACGTTGACGAAGCCATGCGAACCAGTTGGGTTTAGCCTGGGAGTCGATTAGTTGAGTGGAGGCGGGAAGGATGTGTTCAACGGTGCTAATTTGACGCACACGCTCAGAAAGGACAGAGCTGAGCCAAGCACGGATAAGTTGGAGCGCATGGCCGGTAGAATAGGAAGTTGTTGAAGAGCGGCTGTTGGCTTTCTGTCTTGGATATGGCCGAAATTGAACAGAATCCTTGATTCGATCGCCCCCTTTAGGTAACGCCAAGACGAGATCGGCAGCAATAAATCCACGGTCGTGACAAACGCTACCAAAATGGGAAGATGTAAACAAGTCATGTTGTGATCGGTACAAGCATATGATTAAGGATTCACGCTAATCGCGCTCAGTTAAACCGATTCGACTACGGTCTGTGATGCATGATACAGGTACGGCAGAAGAAGCAATACCACATGTACGGGCCAGGATATGACACTGGTTCTCGAATTCTAATCAGTAAGTCAACTGCGTGTCATGAACAACAAAAGTTAAGCAATGCTAAAGCGATCTTGTCTAGAATACAGAATTTGAATTTCCCTTTGATAACCAACGTAAGAGCAAACGATGTGATACCATTAAAAGTGTTTCCACCTTGAAGAGAGCCAGTTTAAGGCGAACTGCCACAAACCAGTATGAAGATGAACTTGCAGACAAGTTTTACACGCTATTTAAGCTGAAATGCAAAATTCCAGCAAAATTTTGCATTATTATTTGACTCATTGCAAACGAGAGCCCTATGTCAAAAAATCTTTATAACATCGACGGTAAGTGAAAATCTTTACGGTTACGATCAATCGTATCGAACATTCTTTTGGTGCGATACATTGAAAACACGCATATAAGGGGAAATATCAGGAAGGTTTCCCGTTACATTCTAATGACCAAAACATAGCAAAGGCTACCTGAGTTTAACACGTCTTTAAGTTAAGTAACTAAGTTGGGAAAAACGAATTTAGGTGTGACTCAGTGGAATCCAGCAGCACCGAGTTGAATAAACTGAGAGACCTGATCGGCCCCAAGATGGCAGTGTCACGTCAAGAAAACTAGAGAGAACGTTGAGTTTCATTAAACAATTGTTTAGGTATTACTGGTCAATAAGCAATTCTCTACACGGAACCGAAAACGAAAAGCTCACCTCTGAAGTCGATGACAGTCTATCAGACCCAGCTTAAAGCCGAAAGGTCCAAACTGGTGCACCAAATGTCCCCAAATTTCACTGGTAATGATGGATCCACCATAGACCTCGCTTGAACTGGAGGTAGTCTGCTTGCTGAAATCAGAAGCAACAACGACAGCGAGCAACCAGACACTGTCCTTGTTATCGTCCACGCGTTCCACAAAAGCCGACTCAGAATCAAACAGAATACTTCGAGCTCCAGTCAACGCCGAATTTGAAAGCGGATCACGCTGGGAAGACAAAACTTTCTGATGAAGAATGGCATCAGGAGATTTAGAAGCCTGGAACTCCTTGAATTCTGCGTTCACTTTTGCAGCATACGCCAGCTCTTCACGTGTGATCTCTCCTAAAGTGAATAGGAAAGCAAACTAGTCTGAAGAAAAGATTACTCATCAAGCAATTATGTGGTAGAATTGGTATGATTGGGGGAAAACAAAAACACAGCTTTTGTATCACAGGCTACTGGCTGTCATGTGATACCATAGACCATATGTGAGCTGTCAAATAGTCCAAACTAACACATGAACAATCGCTACGATCGAGGTTCGAAACCACAACTATGCTTGGTTATGAGTGTTAGTAGAAAAGAAACAAACTAGTCTACGCTAATACACGGTCTAGGAAGTTGAAATTTATGACCATACTAACTGGTGTAAATGTCAACTACTTTCAGGTTTTCAACAATCACTGCTGTACACCAACACACAGGTAGTAGGATGATTACAATATAAAACAGCGGGTAGGAAACAGTCATGCATAAAAGAGTAAAGTACACAAAGGGCATAGATGTCAGTCGAGAGTGATATCCCAAATTAGGGTTGACGTTCAATACGATGCCTCAATCTGGTAAACATCATCACTTTGTAAGCCACACGCTCATGGTTTACGTCCTCACGCCGAAATGTTGCGGCATGACCCACTTGCCTTTGACTTCCAAGGTTGTTTACGTCGGGTCACAACGTTTCGAGTACTGTTTTACCTGCTTGATGGTTAAATCGGGTAGTAATGAGATTACGGGTTAAGAAGACGCTTCACGAGCATATAGCTTGTCGCGGCAGCTAGACAAGTGGGCTGAGCAACTTGACGAACAATTCAAATAACGTGAACCAGCCCATTTAGTTATAAACGTTAACGACGGTATACTTAGTTATGAGATTTCCGACTATCCTTTGCCGGGAACCGAAGTGGTTATGAAGCTTAAGTTATTGAAACCCACTAAAGCTTCGTCTGAAATTACAATCAAAAACGACGGCGAGAGATTGACATTTAAGCAAACCATGTGAGAAACCGAAAAGATATCTCGTAATCGGTGTTTATCCACAAGCATTTTCGTTTTCAAAAAGTTGTCAAGACAACGTGTCAAAATCACAGATGTATTAACCTTGTTTATTGCATTCAAATTACTCGGCTTTCAAAATGTGCACGCTTTTGAAACAGAGTTAAACATTAAAAGGGCAGGTAGGTTTCTGACCTGATCGCGAGCATACCGACAATACCATCAAGTTACGACGGACACTGGGGTATTGGCATTTTTATTCTCAGCCGAAAGATGTGACATTCTTGCATCTACAGGTTACTTTGGAACCACCCATCCGGTAAACACTCTGGGGTTGCCCTGTTTGCGCAGGAGTCCCAGTGAAGTATAACTTGCTGAAATTAATACCCACGCTGAAAAACTGGTGCGAATTCATGAGCAACTACTCTTAGTGTTCTTTACTTCAAGCGGTGTTTGACGAGAATGTCCCACACCCTCAGTCGTATTTGGATAAATTCAAAATAGAATTCGGAAGATTCGAAAATCTCGAAGTGAGGCCTCTGTCAGATAGTGAGCTGACAAATACTGAGTAATCGCCTTACCTATTTCCTTTAAATCGACTGAACGATATGGCACTTAGCATCTTTAACGCGTAGTGTTACCACAACAGTGGCATGGTCGGCTGAGACTGCCGATCGTCTTACCTAGCTTGGTATTGTCATCTCAACAAAATGGAATGCTGCCAGTGAAGTGCCAGAGGTTGAGGAAGATACGCAGTACATTTACAAATCTTCGTCAATTAGGACATCGCAAACAAGTTTTACGACTGATCAAAGATGAACGGTTTACAATACGTGTACTTTCAACGTTGTTCTGCGGATAACGGACCTCAAGAAAAATGTGTGAGATACACATAAGCTCTCGGCGTTCAACCACCACTGTCGCCACCAGCTGGGTTGTCTCACACAATCTGCCTGTGTTAGCAACACTAGCGTCCGTCAATGCGTACTTGAGAAACCTACATGTTCGTGAGGGAAGAAATGAAAACGCAGTCCACACTGTTTGGGACATGTACTACGTATGACGATGGAGAGCATCGCGTAGCACACAGTTTAGCGCGGCTTTTCATGGTCGGTAGAAACTGCAAAGCGGCCAGGCAATGACATAAGCAAGAGTCGTTAAAACCTTTTGATCCGAACTGAGCAAAGTCGGTAGAGGTCGCGTGTCAAGTAGAGGAGTTTTCAACCATCCGGACTGTCGGTGGGAAATGCACTCGGGTATGGTAATGTGTCATGAGCAATAGCGAGCTCGTATCCATACAATTGCTGACTAACCTTCCTTACAAATTTCCGCTGTTTTTGGGCAGTTTTTTCTTTACATATGTGTACCTCGTCATCAACCCGTTATTTTTGGGGGCCATTGTCAGGATTAACAGTAATGAGCCGTAATATTTATGGGTACAGCTTGAAGTTGAGAAATTGTGTACGTAAGCACATAATGTGTTTTGTCCCGCTTAGAAAACAAAGCATTTAAAGCCGAAACTGGCCGGATGACGGGAGACTACATTGATCTGAGTGTTCTTTTCCGAGCATGAGCGTACCTTCATAAAGACGGTCCACCTATGTACTATAAAGAACAAGGGTTCTGTGGGTGTCCTCAGAAATACATGAATTGCTGAAAACCGACAGGGTATGTGACTGTAAACCCACCTACACGCAAAAAGCAGTGGTGGGCACTATATTTTAAAACGTGTCAAATAAAATTTAAGAAAATCCGCTGAAAAGTGTATGTCTGGAGTACTGACCTCTCATATCACAACACAGATCCGTAGCGTCAACCTTCATTCTGTGCATAATGTATCAAGCCGTTACTACTATTACCGATACTTATTAGCTTATTATCGTTGACCCCATATGGCTCATTGTGTTCATTTTGGAATAAGATCCAGGTAGTTCCTAGCAAAGACTAATCAACTTAGCAGGACAAGTAACGCTTCCATAATATGGACGGATGTATTAAGGCCTAGCAGCAGTCATTTAGTTCTCATATACTTACAGTAGAATGCGCTGGGTGTGGTTTAACGAGTGCGCCTGAAACGAGAAAATTCTAGCAAAATGTAAATTCAACCAATGAATAACCTGAGAAACGAACCACTCAACATTCCGTGAACTTTTATACGAGGCATTGATACAGTGAGCCACACACACTGGGAGGTCAGAATAAAGCGAACCTTCGTATGACTTCCTGTCTTGTATACTTCATTCATAGAAACTTTAGCTTCTAAAGAAGATTCCATTCCTTCTACTTCAGGCATGTGATAAACAGCTTTCTGTCATTCGATGTTCTTGACCATTGTGACCGGTCTTACGTCTCGATGATTTAATGGGAAAAGCCAGACAGCACGACGATCAAACTGACAATCACTCACGTCCACCAGGCAGGCAGATAGAGGCATGATGAACTACAAGCCCTGGTCAACCAGATTAAAGGTTTACACTTTATTAGAGAAAAACGACGCCCTTTTGATTCCATCGTCCATCTATTCGATACTTTGTGGTATAAGCTTATGAACTGCAAATCTTGGTTGGGAAACTTGATCGGTTCTTCCGTTTAGATATGGACGTCCTACCTACTACCCAAGCCCATGTATGCAATGATACCATCACTTAAAGCAAACGAGGTCATACACTGGTTGTTGCGCAGGATAAACAGGGTTGCACTCAGAAGGGTGGACAGACCGGTTATCAAAAGTTGCCGAACTTTGGTATGATATAACTGCATATCCAGAGAGTGTAACTGTTAAGCAACGTACGCCTGTCGTTGACAAAAACAAAGCATAGTAATAACATATGTTGCGACACCCTGCATCATTTTCCCGATAAACCACTACAAACTTAACCGTATGTAGTTGGATAATCTTCACATTCAAAGAACAAATCTACGAACGACTAAGATGGACTCCAGTGTGATCTCTCAAATCCGGATACATCGCTGGAACATTCATGCATAGGCTAGAGAATATTGAACTGCAAACGTTTAGTCTAAGACTGGGCATACCATATGTGGATGATATACTTGTAAAGCTCAAATGTTGAGACACACATCTACTCCACGTTCTCAACGACAGTAAACTCATTATGAAAATAGAAAACAGTAGGCTGCCTTTCTTGAGCGTCCTAGCCAGCGGAAAACTTGCTACAGTACTGGAGACATCGAGCAAATACAAACCGACTCTTCAGCCTTCATAACAAGTACCAAACTGTCACAAAAACAGCTGCATCCGAACTCGGTTTAGAATATCAAAAACACTGCAGTACCGCAGAACTCAGAAAGAAGGAAGGGGAGCACCTCTATCGCCTAGTTCTTTTGACGAATATCCATGAAGTTTCATCAGACGCGGCTAACTGCAAAGTAAGATAAACGTCCATTCTATGGCACAATCAACATAACGGATTGCTCCACCATACATCAGAAACATCATAAATGACTGTAAGACACCTGAAACCGCATGGTATCACATTAGCACACAAAACAATCGGAATCATAAGTAAAATAACGTAGAGACCAAAAGAACAGCTTAACTCGACTGACAAGAGAAACAAGACATACAGTCAAGTGCAACGAATGCGGCAACATGAACACGAATTATCCGCTAAGAGATATCATCAATTTCCGTTAATCTATGTCTACGGGGATCGAACTGGGCACACATTCACTACGGACGCTACAGAGGCCCTTGCTTAAGTAAACAATGAACAGGCAGGAGAATTTCTGGGATCCAGATATTCGTCAGCCGATACCATAAAAACATTAAATTAAACTAACTCCAAGAACCAATGCGAGGAACGTTGTTGAAAGGACGAAGAACATGATCACGACCAAATACCAACAAACAACTGAACGAATAAACGCGAGCATACCAACACAATGATGAAAGACCAAAAGTAAGGGAGGGGTCATATGGAAGTTGAGTAGTAGGGAAGACTGACCCGATTAAAGCTCAAAACAAGAATAGGCAACCAATCGGAGTTAAATTAAAAAGGTCAAAGATTACATACAACTGACCAGACCTTAAGTCAAAAAGCTAAAAAAAAAACAGAAGCAACCAACCACATTCTAAGTCACAAATAACCAAACCTGTACATAAAGACGGACGTTCACAAATCTTCACCAATCGCACTGCTCATTCCCAAGCATCTGTGATGTAACCTCGTTTGGTGATGAAATGGCGGTAAAATGACAAGCCTGGCAAACAATCCAGTACAAGATTTTTAAATTCCTACAGGAATACAAGGGAATTGCTGCATGTTTACCTAAAACCTGCTAAGGTAGCGTGGGTCTAAGCGTCGCATTTAAAAAAAACAATCGACCTACCGACCAGCCGTACAGTTTTTGGCATCAGCGCTTGCCTCCCTGTAAAGATGACCTGTGTGAACTTCACTGGGTAGACTACAATTGTCTCCATCAGCCTGATCAATGTTTCTGATCGAGCCTAACAAGAACGTCCACAAACTATGATGCCAGTGTATGGACATTATTCAATGGTAATTAAATAAGGTAAAGAATTCCCATATGACAGTTCGAATCAAGTTCACATGGCAAGACATCTCATCCCGAGAAAAGGAACCATTCTCTCTCCTGATATGTCAGTATTGGTATTTTTATAAAATTTTGTACCGGCAAACACCTCCAAACGACATGATTCACAATCCAACAGGAACTCAGCTGAACATGGCTTCGTCAATACCATCACCACTAACAGAAACACATCATTATTATTCTACTACCACAGGACCACGAGAAAAAGTTGTACATGAGACAAATTGGGCGCATGAACAGCGGCAAAACATGTATTAGCAGTAAGACCAGAGGGGAGGGGAAAGAACCTATCAAATTACACCCTCACTTTCACTTCAGCTCGGTTGTTTGTTTGCAAGGTGTAGGCGCCTTGATGTTGTGTGTTTGAATAGAGATGGGGCTAATTGAGTAACTAGGTCCCCTCTCTTCTCCCTTTTTTCTTATCTCTTCCTAAACAAGGTTTGTTTCTTCTCCTTTTTCTTCTTGGTTGTGTGGCAGTTAAGCATCAGTGTGAACTACTGGTGTATTGCTGCCTGTGATGATGATGATTAGTCAGTGTTTTATGAATATCCTTTTCAGCTTCGAGCCGTACTGGTGGGTGTTGTGAATCGCGCTGCCGTTGGTCCTGACAGTCGTTCATGAGGAAGCAGAGTAATAAGCAAGTGCAAATGTACGGGGAAAAGATTCGTGTAAAAGAAGAGTTAATAATCACATGAACACAGACTGGCTACCAACCGTGATACTTTCACGTCAAAGAGGGCATCAAAACAGTGACGTGGATGATCGCGAACTTCCCTATCAGGCAGACGGCAAGTACCGACCTTTCTTAGCGGGGAGCTCAAGACTTTCATGAGTTGCGATCTGTCATCAATCACACAACTTGAGAATTCTTCCAACCATCAGTAGCTACACTGAATGTGCGGTGCGATCGACCATCCTTGGCAAACACTCACCGAAAAGATTAGCATCCCCAGGCTGTTGTCCATAAGCTCTTACCACATTTACACAGGAAGCACACAATCATCTCAATAAATTCATCTAGTCCCTGGAACTCCTTGGCAAAATTGACGATTCCAGACAACTTTAAGGGCAACCGAAACGGAGGCAGCGTTCAGATCTAAAAAGAACACTACCGTCAGTTGATTGTAAGAGTGATGATGCTGCGAGACCTGTCGCAGGGTAAGGAATATGGTCAATGCATCTTCGATCGGATCAGAATCACATCCGTCCTTCACGTATATGACTTCTGTGGGGTGACGTAATATGGGGCCAGTAAGTAACTTGGATATTAGACGTATGTCTCTGTGGCTGTTACCTGAAATTCGAATTTGCGTGAGCTTTTAGTCAGCTCGTGATCGAGTTCTCCACAGTACTCATCTTACTCAGAACCAGATGGAATTCAGCGACACATGTTCATAAAGTTCATTGATGTGACTGGAGTCCACTTCTATCACAAATGCACAGTTTTTTCGAAAGATATTCCTTTCACAAGTCCTCAAGATGGCAGCGAGTTAGTCTCGGTGTACGTTAAGTTCACTCACTTGACTCGAAATAAGCAATTCGTCCATTAGTACCTCGTTACATTCGCCTCGCTCGAACGTTGGCTCACTGTTCTGCATTCACGAGTGTATAACTTGTGGACAAATGATAAAACGAAACGAACACAGGACAGCGTGATCCGAGTCCAAGTGGTTACGACAAAACACACGACAGTCACTAACAGAATGACGCCACCTATAACTGACTGTTATGTGATCGATTTCTTTCAGTGACTGACATGAAGACGGTGGTCACCTTGTAACGCAATGCTTGCTGTACATAGTTGTAGTAGCATTTCATCATTGTCACTGAACTGCGCTCGGATACCAAACATACCACCCAGTCGCTTCTCGCCTAAAGAAGGATGACCAAGTTTATCATTCAAATCGCCGGCGAGTATGACATCAGTGATTAGTCTGTTTCAAAAGGAAGACGGGTGCTGTAAAAATTAGTCTTGGTAGCATATGAATAATCATCCGTTGGAGCTCACGATAATATGGTGGATGTACAACATTTCTGAGTTCAGTTGGTGGGCTTTAACATATGTACTAAATCAGATAATGCGTAAGCGTCTGTTCGTCGCGACCCAATGGAGGAAGCTCTATTCCGCTTTGGATACTCAATCCAGCCATGTCACGAGATTTAGCTTCGACGACACCAGAGACCCTGAAGCGCTTGGAACACCAGTTATCCTAGGCAAAACTTAATAGAATAATGGTGCTATAATCTATGACCCGTGTCTAAGACGCACAGCATAATAAGCTCCAGACTCAAAGGAATGTGTCAAAGCAGTTTGCTGACCAACATGTCGAAGAGCGCGGAGAGTGAAAGCGCGAATGGTCGGCTGTCATACTTTGAGTATACAATCACCACCCGACGACACAAAGGCAGAAAAATTGGGAGTCAAAATAAAACTATAGTGGTAATGAGGCCCTTGCGACCAACATGCCGCAGTCAATCGCGAACCTGCACTCATAACACTTGTAGTCCTACCGGTTGGTCGTTTCGAAAAACTTTATTCTCTTTGATGAGGTTGTCTTCCAGGCTATTTCATGTCATCCTTGAGGTCAGCGACGACTAGAGCCAATATATTTTTGGCCAAGATCATGCATGAATGAATGAATGTAAACATCACGCCACTATCAGAACGACAACCTGATAAAGGGGGATGACTTCGGGGACCCCACATCGAATCTCAGACTCAGAAATGTGACGTGCAAGGTGACGAGAGGTAAGGTCAACTGGGGGACTTCATCGAGAGCCGAATCGAGATTCTGACCCACCTGACAATGAGAAATTTGCCCAGCATGAGGGTGTAGTGACTAAAACTGATGTCTGATTCTCAACATTGCTGCGCGCAGTGAATGTTTTCGAATTTACGTCACGCTATTGAATGACACCGAGTCTTTCGGCCGTACTGGATAATACGCCGGCAGCCAAGGCGAACCGTTGGGCGAATGGATAGCTCTTTTGGGGGGGGGAAGTGTGGGGGCTTACCTTTTTCAACCGTTCTGTTTTATTAGAAAGACAGCAGTATGCAATAATAAAAATAGTCCTGTTGCGTGATAATAGGGCCGTGCCTAACTACCTACACACTTCTGCGCAGTGGGTAACGAGGGAGAATCTTGTGGGTGTAACCGCTTTTAATCTGACCGGTTCTCTTTAGGCTGTAAAACGGCCGAGGTCCTGGTGAGCATAGTCCTTTGGATGGATGCAGTGCACAATCCTGACCACCATAGCAATAGCAGTCTTGCGTTTGCATGGTAGCTCGAAGAAAGCAGACAATCAGCTTCTCACTGTCCAAATGAAACTAAAACTACTCTAATGAGCACAATCAGGAAGACTGACTGATGTGAATGAAACATTTTGATCTGCACCAGCTGACAATTTTTGGCTTTCATTTCGAACCATAACAGTGAATGTTTTCAAACTGTCTTCAGCTGTTACATGGACACTTCTGAAAGGGTGTCCATGATGAAGACGAAAATAGATCATGTATTTGCAAATCATTTTTTGGGGTGCTATGAGAGTACAAAATTTCCATAGGGACCATTTGTTATATCGGGTCTTTGTGATATCCGACTTCGTTATAACCTTATTTTATCCGGTTGTCTGAATCGAACTAATCGACGAAGAACAGGTGCTTCATTATAACTGAGATTACAACCGAATTAATTATAGGCGAAGTTCAGTGTACGGTTATAAGAATGACGCACTGCATATGCAGCACAGATGTGCAGAGTCCACCATCTGAACTAAAAACACCGAATGCTTGGTTTCTCTTGGTCACAATGTGCACTACAGGTGCTGAAGAGCAATGTGATGAGGTTCTAGCTCGAGAGTCGTGCATGAACTTCACTATAGACGGCCATATGACATTGAACGGTACTGGAAATTAACTGCTAATCATCAGAAAAGAGTAAATGCATGTTGAAGACGACAGCAGCGATGAAACTCAAATCAAAAACCCCTGTGTCAAAAGTTAGACATCCAATAAACAGGTACTCACATATTTCGAAAATCAAGTTACACGCACTGATAACAGCGTTAGTACAGCTTCGTTGGTTTATTTAACTGATTAAACCTCAACAAATTCGAAATCGTACGGAATTTTAACAAGTTACACAGATCAAGATTATAAACTTTAAAAATATGATTAATGAAGAGAACTTTAAGTTTTTCGCAGGAATACTGGATGAATGGCACGGTCTAGAACCAAGTGGTCTTTGAAAAAAGTGTGGGAGGCATTCGATGGTTACCTATGCAGGCGTGCGGAGCAATGATGAAGATGGGCTGTTTCTACAGTGCATATACTAAATATTCAACATGAAAAAGACCATATGAAGTGGCAAGCGTTACACAGTTTGTGGGAAAAAAGTGGATCGAAAAGATCAAAAAGAATGTGACCGGAAGAAAATACAATATCGGTGCACGCAGATTTGCGAAACAAATCCAACTGCCTTTCATTTTTCCTCACATCTGACAGCATTCACGAACAATGATGTCCATTATCTTTCTGACCCCAGTCAGGAGACCGGGAACGTTCTACTGAAGCACGTTTCAGACCCTAATATACGAAGATCTTAAGCCATATCCAAACAACCTGAAAGGCATGGATAGGCGTTATCTGAGTGGTTTCTAAACTGATCACTTCATTACCAGACCGCATTAGATATGGACATATTTTGATCAGCCACACAGTCTAAGTACGGTGGACGTCCGAATAGTTCATTCTTGAAAATCTTGAAAGTCAAATATAAGTTTAAGTGACGACACGCGGTAAGTGTGATCGGCTAGATTACATGATGCAGTTAGCCATTTCTGAATTTACACGAGGGAGTCAACTCCTTAGATTCCACGGCTGCTTGAACTTTTCTACATGAAAAACAAAGTTGGCATTTCCTCGTCGTATAATCCACACTATTCGCGGTATTAAAGAGTAGCAAGATGCCATGCCATTCAAACTGTCGAACACTGCAACTCTCTCTGAGGAAAAGGTCTGGTTGAATGAGCTATCAGTTAGTTTGGCAAAAGAAAGGCCAGAAGAAGCAGGTTTTGACAACTAAACCATACGCCCTACTTGTTTACCAAGCAAAGGTATACTGACAACGATTAAACAAACACTTCGGCGCCGATCTAACAGGTTTCTTTCGGTTTGCGCCGTCAGCTAGTAGGACTAAAGCAGGAGTGTCCGCTGAATCTAACAGTACTCACCAACTCTGACATTAAAACTGCAAATGTCCGCGTAGGGTTCTACAACAACACTCACCAACACACCGACTGTCCTTCGAACTCGATCTGCCAGCGAATTCGACTGTATGAGCGTTGTGGATGTCTCTTAAATCAATCTTCATACAACTCAGCACCAGAAACAGCTTTCTTGATTTAAACAGCGCTTCCATATTGACACTGTGTAAAACAGCTGAGCAGAGCGCTGAACCTCTAAACTAAATGTTCGTGCAATGGATTTTTGGTAATCGGAACCTGACGAACAGCATACCCACTCTTAATGAAACATCTGAAATCAGCCTAACGACTATCATCTAACCACTGAGTTAGAATGTTTCAAAGATGCATGGAGCACTCTTGTATGGCTCGTTTCATACGCACACATCCTCATTTAGTTTCCAGCTCATAATGAAATATGGACTTTAAACCTGATACTCTTGCACCAAACCTTAGAATTATGGACTGCACAAAAAAAATTCAACCAATCGGCGGTATACGGTGCAGGTGAAACCGTAAGCAAAGCGCCACACAAGAAACAACGAGATCGCCCAATGTGCCAGTCTTGGTTCGTCTATTAGCATCGATGAGCATCCTCTGTCCAGTTCCCCACTTTTACTGCAGATGATGTCAGTGTACCATGTCATAAGCACCACCCATGACCCAGACATCCTAACATGAGGACATAAACAGTCTGTATCAATAGTCTCAGACAAATTTCGAAATTGTGAGTATGCATATCCACCGATTATCGAAGGGTACATACGAAGTTAGATTAACATCACTAAACACGTACCCTTCTGAGTAAGGATAGTCAGAATAGATTTAATATTTGCCTGGTAGACTCAGAAATCACATTATCAACGTAACTCACTGTACAGAGTACTTCGTAATAGAATAATAAAAGATTATCTTCTGAAACCTAAGATGCGACCAGATCACCACCACCGGCATCTCCTTACAGCCAGTATGAGAGGTGAAAGGCTCCTCCCGCTAACCATCTCCCGTATCATTGTTTTCACGGCTGGTTTTAACAGACATGTCACTGAAGTTCAATTCCCGTACTTGTTTCACAAGCTCCAGCTATCGCTTCTGGATGTACAATTTTCCTTCTCGTGGCATGAAATCCTCAACAGCTTATGATTTCCAGGTTCGTCAACTTAAGTAATAGGCCTACAAACAAGGGTTTTGATTACAAGCAGCTGCGCAAGTAATAAAAACGTCTCTTCTAGAGTGCATTACTAAACAGAGGACAGAAAAAGGCATAAGTGAACGAGCACCCGAATCGCCCTCAACGTTCAACTCAACTGACACATGGAAAAAGTTCCTGCCACAGGCAATCGCAGTCCTCGAAGTCTGTGAAACTCACGATGCACCTTCACTTAATGCGATGGATATGACGGCGAAATGTGGACCATCTTGGGAAAACCGTTGGCAAGAAGATACAGAGGTTGCATTGGAATATTCAAAGGTTAAATAACCGCATGTTCGTGAAGGATACATTCAGAGAGGCGTAAAAGCTTTAAACACCCTTACGAAATTGGTCGAAGTGAAACAATCACTACAGATGACTAATCGTCTGCCCTCAGACTCTAAAAGTCTTGTCACAATGGTGTGGTGAGCTTCGAGTTGCCTGTTAGGATGATCCTACTTCATATAGCGCCAGGCGAAAAGTAACACTCCTCAATGTACTCTTGCCTTCCTGCAATACATCGTCACAGATTCACATAACAGAAGGCCGGATTGAGTTCACAGGTTACCTAACCAGTCTCATACGTGCGCTTAAACTTACAGCTCGGTTGTTTGCTTGCAAGGCGTAGACGCCTTGACGCTGTATGTCTGAATATAAGCGCAGCTATTTTTAGCAGTTAAGTTCCCTTCCTCTCCCGTTTTTATTTTTCTCTACCTATATAGGCTTTTTCCCTCGCGGTTGTGTGGCACTTAAGCATCAGTGTGAACCACTGATGTATTGCTGTCTATGATGATGATGTGCACATAGGCCGAGACGTTTTCCAGCTCACCAACCGTAATATCGCAAGAAATCGCGCTGTCAACATCAGACAAATGTCTATGCTACGACTGAATACTTTAGATTGGCCGTTCTTGTGAATGGTTAAAAATGCCGTACTTCACTAGAGTTATTACTCACGCGTACACGGCTTCCCGGTGGACGGTAAACACTCTTGTCCAGCTTTGTCTCTTTTATGCAAGCCAACTTTTAGTGCTTTGAGAAAACTACTCCATCATCATCATTGCGCAAAGTTGAAGTGTACCGAAGACAAGACGTGCTTCGACACAGCAGATCATGGACTGTGTAAGCAACTAGATGCGAGGTGTCACTTTTTGCGCGCACGATTAGTTGACCACATCAGAGTGACTGATCATAAGGGCTAACCTCTTTAACTGATTTCATATTCTTAATCCGGGTTTCGTAGTGATACATGAATTCTGAAAACGAATATTTCAAACGGTTACCGGCCTCAACTAACCTGTGGCTTCCAAAAACATATTCAATTCGTTGCGCTCCAAAATTAGATCAGTGGCGATACCACGTTGCTCCAGCACACTCTGTAAAATGGCAACACTGAGACGGGTTTTCAATTGCGACTGTGTGTTCAAAAGATCCGCAGACTTTTCACTGATTGATTCGTCAAAAATGTCATCCACCAGCTTGAACATACATGTCGTTGCACATAAAGTAACAGCAAAACAAGTCAACACACTCAGGTTGCCGCAAAACCGAAGTAAACAGGGGCGTCTATGACATCGCCTAAATACTGCCCTGTAGCGCGGCCTCAAAACGTTAACAAACATAGCCACTGAGCTGTTCGCGTCAACATGGCTCGGACCATTCTGAACGCCGTCGGCCATCCCACCTGAATCAATACGTCACAGCCGTCAAAATCACAACGTTGCGCCAGGCTATTTTACTAACCTTCAAGTAACTTAGACAAACAAACAACGTCTGGATTAGCGTCAACATTAGATAACCCAATTATCAAGCGTCCTGTTTTCAATAATCGTGAACCTGCTATTTATGTCGCATTGAATCTTTTGGCAAATAATGAGTTTCACCAGTTCTGTGACGCCTACAATCCAGCGGCAATTTTTGCGGGTTGTCCGAATTAAACTGTTTCACTTTAATTTCGTTTGCAGAGCAAATGAAGGCCAAGAGTCGGAATGTCCAAATTTTTGCTCCGATAAGCCCGAGACCTTCGAAGCTTCGGCTTCAGGCCTTCTGATTTCAACGTAAGATATTCTCTCGCGAATTCGACACAACAGAGGAAAAGAGCATAAACTGGAGTATATGCCTTCAGAACCGCTGTCTTTGCTCGTGAGAAATCCAACGCACATTAGAACGCTTTAGTTTGTGAACTGAATATATATGCATCTATACTATATGCATCCCTACTCGTTACCCTGCACGTCCCAGCATCCACACTCGTCAATACCTACCGGCACGTACTAATGCGTACATCTACTACTGTCAACACATTCTCCGCAAGCCAGCACACATGTCACGTCTGCATTCGTATAGGCTCACACACATGGAATCGTTGATCCAGTTTCATGTTTTGTCCCGAATAGGTCGTGCCCAACGCAACTGGTTTACAACAGTGAGACAGGGGTTACTATTATATACGTGCTAGGTGCAAATCAACAGCGCTGGCAGACTAGCGACCGAGTACATTGAGACGGCCGGAGAACATTGAAGGAGGTGGATATATCCTATTCCATAAATATGTGAAGATTATACATATATAATATGGGTGTAACTACAATTCTTGTGCTCAGCGGAAGCGAACCTCCACAGGATATATGCCGTCAATGGAGGAACGGGGAACTGGCCACCCATGCTCTGCAACGCATTCCGTTTTATAAGGGCTGTCTTTCTTCGTAGGTCTTTGGAGGTGTGACCATGTGTACATTATTCAGCTCATTTCGTTCTTCTCAAATATCCTGGACTGCAAAGGTCGGGTGGGAGTGGTACCTGATTAACCCATTCCACCAGTTACCACCGCTGACTTGGGTCACAAGAACAGAAGTCTAGTGGTTACTCCAGAGAAAAACAGGCCATCAATGTGTCATCGCCACACCCTAGCCACAGGTTCCTCTTTTGCTGGGGGTAACATACTTAGAACACTAGCATAGGTTAGCAGCATCGGGTTACAGCCCTGATCGGATACCGGATATCCGTGCGGGGGATCAGTCCCTAAGGCACAGTTGCAGATAATAAGGAAGAAGAGTAAATAACAGAACTCGCTGAATGATGGATATAGTAATGGCGAACGGAAACAGAGAGTGAAGAGGGAAAATGACGTTGGTGTTTATGTAAATCCTGTTCATAATTTACGCTGAACTACTCTTTGCAACTAACCCAAGGCGAGCTATGGGGTTCTACTTACTGCTTCTTTGCGCATGATTAGGCATACATCCACACATGCAAACATCCGATCGCGTGCTGGCTTGCAAGGGTATGCACGCTCCTTTAAGAACGCAAAACAACTGCTCACGGAGATGCGACCAAACAGACAGCAAATTACATTCATACTTCAAACAAGCAAGCCACAACAAAACGAACGTCTTATCGGGAAATAAACGTTCACATTCCTGATTCGGTTTTCTCTTGAAAACATCGACTGAATTAGTTTGGACCACGGACTCAGGCAGCTTGCTGCACGGAATAATGATTCTGTCCGTGAAAAACTCGGCTCTCTTAGGCGTATGGGCACGTGACTCGCCCAGAAACAACAAATGACCCTCTGGGTGGGCGTTTCCCTGTATATAAATAGAGCTCCTGGTGCAACACAGATGAAACTACGCCGAAATTTATACCTTTCGATTAAGTCCCGGCAAAGTCGTCTATGTTTCAGGGAAAATAGATTGTGCTTTTTCAATCTGGTTGCATAGTCCGCATCTATCATTTAACCAACCATCTCGGTGGCCAACATTTAGACCTACTTGAGGCACAAAAAGCTATCGTTTCTCGTACTTTTATTCAATTTGAGCGTTATAAAATTCTGAACGGAAAAATAGACGTTTGTCCTTGAACTTTTCCTTGAAAACCTCATTATTTCCATTATTTCTCTATCCGAGAACAGTAGTTTTGATCCAGCGCAACCAATGACCAATTGTCCGGGTGACCTTAACTCCGCCTTACCTTCCCCCGTTGCTGAGTGATGCCTTGTAATCGACGTTGTTGTACGGGCATATCCTTCGTTTTGTTTCTGGGGATCTCTCATATTCGAGGCTAGAAACGTAGTTCTATCCTATACTTGCCCATTTAGTACCGTATTAAATCCAGTTTTTACGAGCACCCTATCAGTAATCGTTCCGGAGGTAAATTATCTTTCCTGCCGTTAGATATTGGGAACGGCATTTATCGGATCGCAAGGTTTCGCGTTAATCGGTGTGAAGCTGAATCATTGGCGAATGAGTCGGTAGAACTCACTGCACCTGCATTATATTTACCTATGGAAGGTATCAGTGTAATTAACCGTGAACTCGCTAAGCAGCCGCGATTGCCTAGATCACGAACGCTTTTTACTTTTCCCGGCTGTCACGTGCGTCTTACAAGCTGAGTTAACGGATGCGTTTTCGCTTGGACACATTGACTAGATATGAAAATGTAGACACAAGTGTTTCTTGGTAAATTAGCTCAATTCTGTTGGAGGTTAGTGTACGAAGTGATGACCGACCTCGGAATTTACCACTTTTAATTGCCCCAAGTTTTCTTGCAGAAGATAACGGAGGTCAGCTGAACGTAGGTTATTATGTCCTGAAACCATATCAAGTCACTGGACAACGTCTGCAAAGGTTTAGTCAAACGTGTGTTGTAAAGGCTATCCCGGCCATTCTTATGCTGGTTACATTAAGTGAAGGTTCAAGGCGAGGTTAAGTGCATACCAAAGGTAAAGAAATATTCACACGCGACGTTAACTGAGACCTGCGACCGAGAATTTGCTGATTGTCTTGGATTAGGTCCGAAACCTCCGGTACCTAGTGATACATAACGCGAAATTGTCGACAGCATACACAGCTGTTCCTCTGTTAGTGAGATTATCATGATGCGACGAAAGTTCTTCATTCTGTATTGATCACGAAACAGCCGGAAGTAGAGCGCAACATTTGGATCTGTGATTCTCTTTGAATGAATATTTGTGCCAAAAGTACGGTCACGTTCATTCATCGAAGGATTACATAGTGAGAGCCGATATTACGGATTAGACTCCGGTTACGAACCATGTCAGTACTTGCCTCGTCACCCAAGTAAACATCCAACGATGTCGGCGAAAAATAGTACTGCTCTTAACTGTTCAGGTTAAATTGAAAGGGCGCCAGTTGGCGATCACTTGCCACAAGTTCCCAAAACATTGAAGGAACTGATAACAGTGTAGTTTATTTTTCACTTGGGCCGTTGCGTTAGAAGCGGACGTCGTAGAAATGCCCCTCCAATCGTCAACTACTAACGTCGGTATCCCCCAGTTATTGCAGAATGCAGGAGGCGACCGGTTGATATGTCTACCACTTTCAGAATATTTTAATTTTTGGCAGTAGTGCGGGAACATTTCGTGATACTAAATTTTGATTATTCACATTATAGACTACTGGAACTCAGTTTTTGGCGTATGTTTCTTCCGTGTTTTCTGACTGACCGATTCCAATTTGACTGCTTAAGTTGGACATAGACGGGACCGCTACAAGCTAGAGTCCTGGTATATCCCTTTGCACATTTGCTCTCCATTCTGCTGAAAAGGTGTGAATCTCAGGGGATGTAAATTGGCAGTAGTAACTCTAGTACACGAAGGTGGCAACAAATAGCTACCGCCCGTTTAGCCCCATATACGTGATGTTAAACTTGTTAGAAATAAGAATAACGAACAGAGTGCCGAATCATGTTAACAAGCGTGGACTTCTGTCAACCTCGCAACACGATTCCAAGAGGGAGAGATCATGCCTGACAAGCTCGTTAGCTTTTTGAAAGAGGTTACTAAGAGATAATATAAAGATAAGCAAGTTAAAGTCTCACCTATATTATTAAGAAGCTTTTGATTCAGTGAATTACAGACTGTCAATGCCGAAACTGGGGATTTAACGGTGACCATCAGGGTAATAACATAAAGTGAGGAATATTTGCATATGAAGGCTTTTATGTACAAGCAGAAGGAACAAAATTCAACCCTAAGGCTACCAACAGCGGTGTACCGTAAAACATTGCTGCTGGGCCTAAACTAGTGCGAGGACCAGATTAGTCGTGTTACATGCTCAGGGACGATGTGAAGTAGGTTAAATGTCCAACGGCAGGCTCCATGCAACAAGACCTCGACGAAGCATACCAATCGATTATGCAGTGGGAACTACAACTTTGTGCTGCCAGGTATAAATTGCTGCTTGGAGCCGGAGTAGATAGAGCAAGTGGGCACACTGCGGAATATACGGGAGCCATGTGTCAAAGACAGATCAACAGGATGGGGGACCTGGGAATTAAACTAACCCCTAACTTCAAAACGTCAACCCAGCTTACAATGGAAGCATGAACGGCCAACTAAGCGGTGTATCAGCTGAATGAAGCGGTGGCGTCAAGGAAATCTGATGTTATATCACCCCTGCACAGATAGTAGGTACAGCCGCAGGTCGTGGACCCGCACCCAATTGAACTTTGAGCCTGTAGTCCTAATGAGGACACGGTGCACCATCACTGCCAACGGTTTTGTTTGCCATCAGATGAGATTGCCGTATCGGTCGACGGCGTTTCCAATCACACGCCACTTCGTATGGATTTTTCCTAACGAAAACGAAGCTTGGCGCTATACTGTGTTTTAAAATGATTGCTTTTCAGAACAACAGATGTGCAATTGACACCGAGTGTAACGAGTCACATCTCATCGTTCAGTTACGCGTAGTCCAAAAACGGATCCACAAAGCGAAAAGAAGGTTGGATCCGACAATTCCTACGGTACTATTGAAGAAATGCATCAATAATCGCACAAAGCAAACCCCAGTCGGTCGCGACGATAGTCTCGTCCAGCAAAATCAGTAATTTCTCAACAGGACCAGCAAAGTCAAACGTGGGCCGTCACTCCAGTAGACCAGAACAAAAATGGCTACTCGCGCCAAAGACATTTAATGACGCGTTTAGTTTAATGAAGCAAAATGGGGTTGGGCGAGGTAGTGGGATAAACGGGGAAGGCAGACGATGGATACGAAATTTCTCGGTTCTTTGATCAACACATTTACTCCAAGAAAGATGAGCCGACTGGGTCTTAGAACCTTGTAATTGAGCCTCAAACCGTTGTATCACTTGATGAATCATTGAATATCCAACCGTTGCAGCACAGCGTGGTATCAAAAGCCCACTGGCACGCGACGCAAATCCTGTGAACTGAAATGAACTGAACTGATTCACTCAACGTTGGCTGCTTCAAGGCAAGCGGACATCAGCAGTATAACATGGTCTACCGCAGGATGGTCTCTGACGAACACGATTGATGGACGTAATCGAGCCCGCCCTGGTTTCGAAATTAAAGCTGATTGCCGGTTACACTCAGGTTCAATGTTGCCAATCTTCCAAAGTTTGCCTCCTTTTCACGAGCATCTTCTCATTAACCGTTTCGAAGATAGATTATCTTCTCTACCGTTGGATATTGAGAAAGGCATTTCTGGATTAACCGATTACGCGTAACTCGTTGTGAACCTTGAATCGTTAGCGAACGATTCAATAACCCCCAACTTCATAATTATCTCGGAAGGACTGATCATTCCTTGGTGGCTATCCTGTTTACTCATTATCCCCGGCGGTGGCCAGTGCGCACAGTGGATCGGCGCGGTCAGCTTGACGAGTGCATCGCAGAGTATCATTTTACCGCACCACCACCGTGAGGAGGTTTTACGTCTCAAAATCTGTCCTCGACCTTCTCAATTTCCAACGGCAGGAACTATTTCGACCCGTTGATATTTAAGTGCAGCATGTTCGCGACCGCACGCGGTTTCCTTCCGCACCACCGACTCTGTCCAGGCACGCCATTTAGCAGTTCGCTCCAGTTTTGCATGATGGCCTCTGTGTCTGCTCACGTAAACAGCCCTGACAGTGTACTGATTTTCCGTCCCAAACGGCCGGTTCACTAAGCGACCATTCCGTTCATAAATCAGATACTCAGATGTCTAGAACAATTTTGTTCTTTAATGCCGGTCCCCTACTTGTCGTAGACCGCTTCCATGATCAAAGTACAGAAGTCCAACGGACCCAAGCGAATCAGCACTGAACTTCCAAGGGATTTCAACGCTACCCACTATGTCCAACGGCGGTGCCAGCATCATCCAACTAGACTTGCCTGAGGTATATTTCAGACTTGAAAAGCTCTAGATTAAAATCTACCACAGAATTTTCTGTTATGTCATACTTTTGTTTGGTTTTCTACCGCATTCGTATCCCCAAACGATCATCTGTACACCGATTGGTAGCCTGCCGAGTACGGCCGCCCACTTCTACCGGTTGCTAGATATGTATCGGATTGTCATTTCCAACACACTTCGGTGATTCCCTGCTTGCAATTTTCACAGCTCACTGACCATTGGTTTATGCCTTTATTTGATCGTCTTGATCATTCCTTGTCACTCTGGGTACACTATTTGGACCTCATATCGTAGTCTTCTGCAGACGTGTGATACTTATGTGACAAAGACAACGCTTGGAGACGACAATCGGTCAGGGTTATCCGAATCGTTTGGTCAAAATGCAATTGGCCTAGCAATTATGATCGTCGTGCAACGTACGGGGGTCGATTTTCGCACGCCCTGCATCTTTCGGATTAGCAGTAACCGGTAACACCGTGAACGATTCTGTGCGAAAATTCTACGGGACACTCCTATCCTTTTATTTAACTAGCTTCCCAAGGCGCGACGACATCCTACTCACCCTAACAACCAGGTCATAACCAAGCAACCTGAAGCCGCTATTTTTTTGCGGGCATGCCAAAGGAATTATTGCCGAGCGCAATCCTGCCTTGCATAACGGTAAGTGAAGATTCACATCATCATGTCTGCCTCAATGGCTTACCGCATGGCTTGCACACACGTACCTCGGTATCGTGGGTCTCCTGTCACCTGATGATAAAGCATGTAAATTAACGAGGATGGACTGCTTCGTGAACTAACTACAGGTTGTCATTATAGATGGATTCCGATCTAAAATTTTTGACACACGCATTCAGAGAACGATCGGTAGCATACCACAGTTACCCGTCCACAACGACAAACGGTATAACCCTCCAAATCTGAAGCTTTTGGTTTCAGTAAACAAAAGTTCTCTTGGGTGCCGTCGTATGCGGACCAAGGCACGCCGCTTGAGTGCAAGCACAAGTGGAAGTACTTCAAATATTTGGGCTTTGGAGTTACATATAATTAACTAGGGCCTGAAGAATTCTAACTGAAGTGAGTGTAATCGTAGAAACGATGAAAAATATACAGCCTCCTAACGACTACACATTATTCGGGACGATATGCACATGGGGAACGAAACTTTGAAGTAGTGCTTCTGACGATCTTCAAGACTGCGGGCGCATTTAAATCATGTGGGTGGCTTAAAACGCCCATTTAAAGTAACTCTCTGAGAGCACTTCAACGGGAGTACAGTTTCTACTTCCCTGGGCATCGGGGTATTCAGACCAGGGTTAACATGGACCGTCTGAAACTCGGCTGGTTGAAGGAAGGATCGGAGAAATTTCTCACACTTGTCTTAAACTCTTAGCCAGAACGTTAACCGGATCAAGTGCGCTTCGCTTCGGGGAATTGTAACAAACCGACGTCACTAGTCCGTCATTCTGTCTAAAACCTCATACAGCATATCTGACTCTTTAGGCGAAATGAACACTTCATGGAAGACTTGTGCATTTTTGGCCTGTTGCGTTACATTTCAACGCCAGAAACAATGAAGGCAGCAGAAAGCATTATGGCAAGATCAGAAAATCGCGAAACCATTTTAAAAGCCTCAAAATCTAAGTGTCACACGACTGTCAAAAATATGCGTTGATTTCTTGTACCAACATGCTTAAAATCGTCTGTTTTGAATTGCACGGTTGTTCGCATAGATGCTTATGGGATGGTCAATGCTTCCAGAGTCGGGAATCACTCGTGAAAACCGTATATTTTCCTACTCCGGACCTCTGCACGCGCGGGTTCGGGCCGCTTACCTATTTGTTAACATGTCATGAGATTAGGCGGCTAATTGCGACATTGCTTGGAACTGCTGGTAATTATGCTCCTCCATTTGCGGCGTCCAAGATTTTCAACCTCAGTCGGGAGCTGACTACACGTCAGTTAGCATGCTTTGCACTAAAACGGTACAAAAAACTGGCCACTCTTGCTATGACTTAGACCGATGGGCCGCTTACACATTTCCCTTCGGGATGGCGGTTGTATGGTGACTTGCAAAAATTCCCCTTTTGCTTCGCACTGCTCACCATGCCTCCAAAAACACTCCGTCATATTTAACGCCAGATGACAGGGATCGCCGTTTGCTGCCCAGTCGGTGTGTGTGATCGTCACTGCTGTCTTGTGTGCCTGTTGCGTAATATGTGCGACCCGCTCCAAACACGCTTCCGGCCGTCTCACCCACTGGCAGTCTGCTTTTTCGAATCCCCTAGTTACTACTGTGCATTGGTACCGTTTTGCGTGACACGAGATCACCTGTACTTCTGTCGTAATATATTTTAAGTCTCCCATTCATTCGTATTTATATTACGCGGTTAATTATGGTGCACGACATACGACATTTTTCAACTCACTACACATACGTATAAAAATGAAAATGCTAGATTTTTCGCTATCTAATTCCTTTCATAGTTACGGTACCCGAAATGATTCGCGTGGTTACGTGGGAAGTAGGGCTGACCGTGGGTAATGAAGGAAAAATAGGAAACGACCATAAGAGTATCCGTTTTTTATTCTTTGCATTCCTCTTCTATCGCTGGAATCGCAGTACGATATTTTCAATCGTTTAGCTACACATTCTCGTTTGGCAGATATGGCGGACACTGCAACATAACTCTTTTTATTTATTCGCCATATTTGCAAATATTATGCCAACATTAGCGCAATATGGTAGGCAACAGTCTTTCCTTACTTATCTTTTCCACTTGCAAAATTTATGCGGAGTGCCAACTCAGTGCTTATAGCCTCTCACCAATAATTCAGAACAGGTTGTCCTCAACAGTCAGTATTCAGGTCGTGCAAGCAATCTGTCTAGAAAAGTAACACCCGGTTAACATAGGTCTATCATAAACATTATGTTTTATATCCACTTTAAATCTGCCTTCGGCTCCCTGAATCGTCCAACATTTTGTCCAGGGAACACGAAAACAGACGGAACATTATTTAATCATGAGACTGTCGTCTTGGGTCAATATCACAAACTCCATGGTTTGCTATTTCAATAGTGCACTGATAAGTGCCATCAGGACGAGGACAGTCGTCATGGTTAAAATGGTCCGGGTACGGGGAATGAGTCGGGCACTGAGAAATGGTGCTGTGTGGGCGGACAGTGTGGAGTGAATCGTACTGGTGTAAAGACTCCCCTTTCTACAAAGATGTTCGTCACAGGGACCGGCTAGTGGAACGTACAGTAGGACATTTTCCGGGACAGTATACACACAGCCGGGCACAGTTGCTGCGGGTGAGAAAAGAACAACCGAGGAGTATAAAATAGTAGGAAATTTGAAGGAATCTATCACAGAGGACGCTGAAGGCGACGGGTTTTGATTGCAGACAAGCATTATAAATTGAGTGGGTCGACCGGAAGAAACCTGGCTGGTAAGCACGGCAAGGTCTGTATGCCGAGGTTTCTGTGTGTTTCAGTTGCATACCGTAGCCTCAAATTCTTTCGGCTTTGACAGAGAAAATACTCTCATGGAAGACTTGATGGACAGTGAAATTAGACTGAGGAAAATTATCTGATGTGTAGGATTCACCTCCACATCAACGCAGTGCCATCAGGTCTGATGTGTTGTTCGCCCTGTTGACGCAGGCCTGAATTTCAAACATTCGCCTATAGAAAAAGTTACATTTGCTTGATATCACCTGCTTGACAGACGCTGGATCCAACGGCTTGCGAGGGTTCTGCCTAAGCAACATGTGGGGCCTGAATTAAGGACTTCACCCAGTTGGCCAGCTTGCACTCTCGTCCCTCACCCACGATGAACCAAAGATGGTAGGAGAACCCGGGGCTACGAGTTTTGAGGAACCATGCTGATTCCAAGAGCCGGTGTTGAAGTAGCCGCTTGCGTTAAGTGTTTAACCAATGTTATGTGTTTCATGAAAAGTTGGTGACCACATTCTCCGTCCCTGCTTATTCCTTCCTCGTTGGTTCTTCTTACGTTGGAAGTCTTCTGGGTAGTAATTGCGAGCCTTTCTTGCAAAGACCGACACGATCATTCGAGTCGCGCGCTAAGTGCTCTTTCTCCCACGAACGTTAATCTTGATGTACTACTTAATCTGGATGTCGTTTACTTGTAGAAACTTGTGCTCGCGTAATTTTTCGTCTTTGCTTCCGGTTGATGGGCAGTTGTTTACGTGTACCCCAGTTTCATTTACGCTTGACAACTCCGCCATCACACAGCCGTTGAACTTGTTCTTTTTACGTGAAACGTTAGTCTCGGAACTTGTATATCTGATGGATTCAATATCGAGGTTTATTGTTATCTTCTTCGACTTAGTTTGTAGTAATCTTTTTGTGCTTCGGCACCCAACTAATAATAAATTTGCTAGCACGATCGTCTTTCTTTTGGATCTAAACCGGTTGCTCAACGGACTCAGAATTTATAGACGCACTATACTTACAGACGCGACTACTCTGGATCTAGTCTCTCGACAGACGTCGCGAGTAGACTGATCGTTG
Organism: Paragonimus heterotremus; assembly: GCA_013368495.1. Lineage (NCBI taxonomy): Eukaryota > Metazoa > Platyhelminthes > Trematoda > Plagiorchiida > Troglotrematidae > Paragonimus > Paragonimus heterotremus. Next base: position 5,458 of record LUCH01002823.1, on the reverse strand, counting down.
CTCGAACAGCCATTAAAGTCCGAGATCAAGAGTGCACGATAAATCCGTTTTCCTGAAGAACGAATATGCCTGTCACTTGGATAAAGGTTGTCGGTCCGTAACCACAATGGCCAAACGGATCGAATTCGCATAAACGGTGCGCGGAGGCGTTCTCCTAGTTACCAACCGCCTGATGGCCCAGAGGACAAATATATCGTTGGGAGTGTCTGCTATGTCCCAGTCTGCGGGGGATATCCCGGTTCTCTATCTTCAACTTTTGACCGCTGCTCATCTGACGACCCGCATTGACAACTATATAAAAACATCTTTGGATGTTTCCACTATTTCTGTCTCGCTTCATCTTTTGTTTGTGCCTTTAATTCTAGGGATTTCTTCAATCTCCACGTGTCCTTGAATGATTAACTCTCAGCTGTTTCATGACTGTGGTGAATTTGGGCTATCTGGAGCCATAAATAGCTTCAGAGAGGTTGCAACCCCACCATAGAATACGGAGCGCATATCCAAACCCCTTGATTTTGCACCTGCTTCAACTTGATGTTCCTCTGAGCGGCAGTTGGCGATGGACGACAGGCTCCTTGAAGAATGAACGCGTCTAAATTAAGGTAAACTTGTGTTAATGAGTGCGCAGCCAGAATTTCTCAGGTGATTGAAGTAGAGGCCTGTGTTTAGCAAGCCTGAGGAGCCATTTGAAAGGAGTGATACAAATGTCCTCCCGTCTAGCTCGTCATGTAGACCTCATGTTTTGGGTTTTATGGGAGCTCTAAAGAGAAATATATGCGTACCTTAACCAACAGTGTGGGCCCGCCAAAATTCTAGCCAGAAACTTTCGAACGGCCTCCGTAGAAATTCCATAGCTTCATACGAAATTCTGAACTTACTGTGGTCAACAGATAAAACGACGAAGGACAGAGGTTATCCTACCTGACTTACAATTGTAAGGGTCCTGCTAAGACAGCTACCGAACACTGCGCATTGCTGCCTAGCAGAGTGGGATTTACTGGGGCAACCGAAAGATGGAGGTAACGAATTGGGAGGCTCACGTTAAATTATTCAGGCTGCTACTAAGAGCATGTCTAACGCTTCGACGCCGTTTACGTGATATACTGAGGGCCTTCAACGTTTAACCAACCAACCGAAAGGAAGTCAGTTGACGTCGTCTCGAATAAACCATCCGTCTGCCTAAATTGCCCAACCAACATTCTGCGTATGGTGGAGAGATTTTCTCGCTCCATGAAAGAAAAGTGGGCAGAGGTAGCTGATGGCCATAAATAGTGGTCAGAAGCCTTCTTTCTCTGGCCTGTCTGAGTGTATATAGAAGCGAATTTTGGTATCTATTAAAATGTAGGGTCAATTCACCGCTCGGTTAGACCAGGGCCCCATTAGCGGAAATAAGACCACGCTCTTCCGCGATGATTTGCACCAGATACACCGTGTGTCATCCGTCGTCGGAATGGTGAATAAGCCACACCAACATGCAGTGTGTGGTTATGTTCGTGACTTGCCGACGTGCCGGCGACGTGAAAGCCAGTCATTAAAGGGAGAATGTGCGGTTCAATGGATGTGTATACTTTGTTTGATTTTACCAGACCGCACAGCCAGGTATTGCAGAGTCTTTGTACAGTTTTTCTGACCTCTAATGGAAGGCAATATCGCAACTTGATGCACGCAGACCAGGCGTCTCTCAGGCCTGATTTCCAATTGGAGAAGTCGAGCTGTGGTGCCACCTCCTCGCGGGATAGATGGGTTTGTCCTGGCTTCACGCCCCTTAAGTTCACCTACGCAGCAGGAACGGTTTAAATATATACCTTTCTGGATTATGACTGTGATACCACGGTCACATGTGAGTCTATGGCTGAGCGATTAGGACTGCCGGCATGCAAGCGAACACTCAGCCTTCGGATATTGAACAGAACGGGTACTCCTGGAAATGAAGAGCTGAGTTTGAGAATCAGTTTATGGATGGTGGAAGTGGAATAAGGGCCGTCAAGGCCTTTGCTGTCAACGGTCTTCCGGCTAAATGAGTGTAACCTATGTCCGAGAAGGACGCTCAGTGTTTGTCTCATTCGGCCGGTCTGTCCATCGTCTCGTTGAGGTGGTATCAAGTTGGTCAGTTGTAGGGCTGTGATGTGCCGGAGGCACGTTCGGTGGTAGATCAGCGGGCAGGGTCTGCTTCAGCCATCCACTGCGTAAACTGTATTGGATTTGGTTTTGCAAGGTCCCATGTCACTCCCAATAAATAACAAGGCTGAGGTTCATCGCTTAAATGGCGCTGAGCCAGGACGATTCGTTCAGCGTATGGTCCACATAGAGTTTTGGGGCGCGGATTGTCTGATGGGGTGGTTAACTCTTGTGACGATCAGTCAGCTACGCGTGTTGTAGAGTCCGCTGCAGTGCACAAGGGTGGTCGATACGAGGATGGGCCGCCGTGACGGTATGACAGTGTAAGCCTTCCGGATAACCGGTGGACATCTCAGAAATGTTTGTACTTACTGGGTAAGAGACTTACCCACGAAACTGGGTTGATACATAAATATAACGAAATTATTAAGACACATCTAACCGAAGGTTACATGTCGGGAGTTGACGCCAGTATTTATGAGATAATTCGTCGACGGTACCTAGCCATCACCCGGTGTTGAATCCGAATAGGCCTGAAAAGATACACATTCCATTTGAGTGCGCGGCGAAATAAAAAGTCTTGCTGCAAGTGTCAGTCCTGATGAATAACCTATTGGGTGTTTTGTTAGGGTTCCACAAGAGTTTAATAACCCTGTTTTCATTCATGGAGGAAATTTTTTTAGAAGTGAAGGGAAAACATAGACAACCAGTTATCAGAATCGTGAGTATCCGTAGCACAAAGATTGGACTGTTGCGGCTGAAATACTACAGATGAGAATAATAATAACAAAAATAATATATATCTTTCAACGCATTTGTGAGAAACATGCTCGGATGCGCGCGATCAACACGGATGTTCATGTGCGTTAGAAAGCAACATATGAATATATAATAAGGCATACGTGAAAGTGGTTGGTAAAAAAAAGCGAAATCAAAGGGAAAAGGGTCACAGTTTACAAACGTTTGATGCACGCAACGGGAAAGAAGATAGTTTGTCTGTTCCACATCTTCAGTCTAAAAGGTAGGATGTCGCAGTAATTTACCTTTTACAAGGTTAGGTAAACGAAGACGTAACAAGTATTCCAAGGACACGTCGGTGAACACGCGCAATGGCATCCTTGGAGAATTTCGCCGTTATTTGACGTAACTTCCTTCAGAAAACTGTTGGAATACTTCAGCTTGGACGATGGAACTGACGAGGTGGAATAACGAACTTTAAACTCGTTCAGTAGCCGCCAGCTATGCGTTTGCTATGCTGAGTGCACGTGACAAGCTACATTCGAACGCGGTCGGTAAACAATGGGCTAGACGGCAGGCAGGTTTCCAATGGTAGGGGGCAACATTCTACCCACTTTTACATTATTCGTCTGCCACGGCTCTTCCACATACTAGTAACCTTCGACATAACAATGAGTTCGGACAATTGCATAGTAGGGTTCCTAGGACACTAGGTTGATCGGCACGGCATTCGACTGCTGAACGAGAAAGCAGAAATCATCCACAATTTTTTTGCTCTTGCACCTCCAACCACTAACGGTCGATCTAACGGGGTGGTCAATTATTACAGACGACGTATTCCACATTGCCCTCAGCTTATATAGCCCTTAACCGATTAATTTCGTGGCATTGTGAACAGGGAAATGGGGTTATCAGCGACAGCCACTTTATCATTCGATTGATTCAAAGGTGTATTAGCTACCGCCTTTGTAACGTGCGGTGGAAACTAGCAGTCGCGCACGAGTTGAAAGTTTATTGCATAACGGGACGTGCTGCTGTATTGTTGACGCCGTTTTATCTCATATTTTGTGCAAGTCGCATGTATGGCTTAATTGACGATGATTGTTCGACATACTTAACATTTTGCTCCATCCCCATCCGGGTCACCAGTTCAGCGCAACGTGCACTAAACTGTAACCCGTTTTACATTATTTCACACCAGCCGTAGATGAAAACAACCAGCCGATAACTTCGTGTATGATCGTTTTCGAGAATGACTTCGTCGACCGGTATCCACCTGAAATACTGACAGGGAAACAAACTGAGTACGCAATACGGACAAACAATCAACCCCCAAGTGCGGAAGCACAGATTTGACGGTAAGTCACTTCTATAGTTACTGTTGAGTGCAACGCAAACGTAGTGTGCACAAGAATGACAAATTCATGTATATCTCACGAACCATGCAAAATTGAGTGCTTCTATGTGATGGGAATGTGTATTTCATCATGGGAATTCCAATGAAGACGTTTATACAACACATGACAGACTATGGAGATACCTTTATCGCAAAAGACCTAACTATCCCTCAACCAGTTTGCGAATATGCTCCATTTTTAGGTATGACCGATATTTTTCATTGCAACGCAAACGTATCATCCAATAAAATCGACATATTTGTTTTGAAGCATGCAATTTGATATTTTACGAAAATTTGAGAAATGCCGTTGCATTCTCAAATCTCTAGTTCCAATTCGTTTCGATCTGGAAAAATCATACCGGATAATTGTCCAATATCCGTATAAGTAAATGATCAACCAACCAAATGACATCTGACCGCAGACGGAATCACACTAGAAAACCGTAACGGTAACAAGTAGGTCCGGAAGTATACGTGTGGATGAAAGTGGAGTCCATAATTTTAAAAGTGAACCTACCAAGCCAAGCTGAGACACTGCGTGCTACGGCCACCACATATAACAGAAACATGGTGTGCATGCTAGTTGCAGAACGTGATTTCCCCAACTTTCGCCGTCTAGATAAATATTTTCAAGCAAACCCCGGCTTTGTTAGCGTGATATCTGTTTCAGAAATTGAAATCGACAAATTCTGCGTCATCGATGATTTAAAAATCGGGAACGCCTTTGATCCCAGCGCGTTGCAGATTGATCTCGACCGTATTAAGGGCTGGTCAGAAGACTGGGGTCTCCCTCTAAACGACAACAAGTGTGCACATATGTCACTTGGAAGAGACTCGGGGAACCTATTCGTGATACATAGTGCATAAAGTATAATGGATATCACAAAGGTGAACCTTAAAAAAGATCTAGGGATTTGGCTATCAACTGGTTTATCCTTCTCTTATCACCACCAGATGGCTGCCAGTAAGGGATTCGAGACCCTCGGGATGATGAAAAGAGCCTTTCCTCGAATAGACAGGCATGCTTTTCAATCGCTCTACGGGGTCTATATTAGACCATTGCTTGAGTACGCAAATCAAATCGTGTACACCGGCTTGAAGATGGACATACTCGCCATCATACGTGTCCAGCGAGTAGCCACCAAAATGGTCGTTGGCTTGCGGCATTTATCTTACGAATCACCTCTTGAAATTCTTGATCTT
>LUCH01002822.1:44486-61039 GCA_013368495.1 Paragonimus heterotremus | reverse complement strand
GAGTGTTTCTGTTAAACAGAAGAATGTAATCCACCACGAAAATTCCGATGGAAGCATTTTAAGGACGTAAAATCGATGAGGAAAGCCAAATTTATGCTTTTATCGAAAAAAATGGTGACATTTTTTCCAACAAAGGTGCGAATATGGGCAATTTCCAGGTACAATCGATTCTTCTCATTGTAACACCACTGGTATACTTGATTAAATCCATATATTTTTCCCGTAATAGGCTTTTTAATATTTCATGAAAAATTTGAAAAATCTCTTTTCGCGCCTAAATGGCTGTTTCCAACTGGTTTCGGCCTTGAAGCACCATGCCTGCGAGCGGCACGTCTGCCAACTATACCGTTTACGTAGCTTCCGTGGAGAGAAAACATCGACAACATGACGTAGTCGGTGTGTGTTTATTGTCACCATGAATATGCCTGCGATAAACGTGCCTGACTGGCGCTCATTAGTGTGCCGTGATTTTGTCCATGGTGTTTCCCATTGAAGCGAAACTGGACGTTTGAACTGCAGAACATCAGTAGCTCTTTCACTTATGCGATGAAAATCCCGACGTTGAGTGGTCGGTTTTCAATGTTAGCACACGGATACCCGATAGTTTTTCTTAACGCCACCTTTGTGAATAACGAGTTTATTTTCAGATAACCCATTTTTGATTCTTGATATTCACTGTATCGACGGTGTCGATGAAATGTAAGGTATCTGTTCATCTTAATGGTATCAGTTATGACTTGATTGGTTCCAGTAGCACCACTATCCGCTGGGCTGAGTCATGACAGAGAGAATTGTATATATTGAAAATCTCTCTTACGGGTACCTCGAATTTATGAACTCTGAGGAGGCCATAGAAGCGTGGGATGGGCGCCCTTATTGATTTAATGCGTTCAAACTTGCGTGCGCCAATCAACTCCGATTGTTACATGTCACGCAGTACCTTGAACGGTTCCTCCCCGATATCACTCATGGGCGCCTTGCAACAATTACACGAGAAGGCATCTGCCGCTTTTTTTTCTTTACCAGTGCGATAAACAACGCTGAACCTGAATAACGACAGCTCCAGCTTCCAACGTTCAATGTGACCGTTCTTGACTTTTGTACTGCGCTGATTATCGCAGACGGAGACGGCAGAGCGCGAGGCAGAAAATGTTTTTGTTAGCGTGTAGATTACATAACAGCATACACTTCCTTTTGGCGGTGGAATGGTGCCGTTTGCTGGACGTCAGACCGCGCGAGAAGGCTGCAGGTCGACGATTTATATTCAGATTGACTGCCGTCATCATATTAGAGGTGTTTGTCTCCACAACCAAAGAAGTATCTCACTGAATATTAGAGATAGAGGCTTTGGACAGCCCGTCTTTGGGAATGTAAAAGGATTCTCTGATCAAACTGAGTGAATGGAAAGTGCAGTTATGCGCATGTTTTTGAATTTTATCAGAGAAGTGAGAAGCTCACCGTGAATAGTAGGGGAACAATCCCACAAGTTGTTGCTAGAACCTCAAGTTAAGGGTAGGAACCAAGTCCCGAGGAGGATTTACGCGACCCGGATCTGGTCTGATGTTGTTGTGCACCATAATCTAGAAATTCAATTTGTTAGGCGGCGATAGTGATTTTTGACCCTCCGAAAGTCAATCCGTATTTCCTGACCACGTCTGGGAACTTCGGAAGACTGAGATTGTGGTCAACAATTTTGATTACATATACCGTAACATTGTCGGTGAAATAAAAGATATCCTTTAATCATTAGCGTGCTGTTTTATTGCCAGTGGTCCGTTGGAAGCAAAAGACGTTATTCTTCACGCCAATTAGGATCCGACGTAAAGGATAAAAACGTTATCATGCCTCAAAATCCGTAAGAGGCTCTTTTCTCCCCGAATAAAGACCCTTTTGATCCAGAGTGTTATTGGTGTTGTCCTTGACGGTGCGTTTGATCGTCTCGTCATTTCTTAAGAGGGTATAGGCATCCAAGAAGGTATATTTGCCAACTGATTGGCTATTAATCACGACCATTCTTTACCCTCCCTCGTCAGCAACCACCAAAACTCCATCACTTCTCCAGCAAGAAGACGGCAAATCTTATAACATATAAACGGTTTGTCAGCTAGACTGTGCCGTCTGGATTTTGTTGCAATTGGCTCGTAGTTTTCCACCAGGCTTTAAAAAAGACGAGGGGGTTTGGTGTGAGTCGAGTTCAATGAACAGATTGAAGACAGTGGTTTTGTCCCATTGAATGGGATTTCAACACTTTCATGAAGCCTAAGAAAGTTGTGACCGAAAGTAACGTCTGCACAATAATATGATAAAACTGACAGCTTCACTGTCTCAGATACATCACCCTTGTGTCTGATCGACGCTGAGACGTAACCTCGCGTGTCACCTGACATGTCTGTTGGGGCCACTGTTATATTACAACGAGGTTTGTGAAATTTTCTGTCATTCCGCAACACTACGGAAGACGCTACATAATTTCCGAGCCGCAGTACCTATCAAAGCTTGCAAGCGAGTTCCGTTAACTCAGGGATCAACCACGGCATCCGAAGGGCAGTGCGCAACCGTCACTGATGTGACAGTTAAAATGAACGCACGGATATTGAAGGAACAGGAATATTATTTCCTGGACATGAGGCAAATCTTTTGACGCACCTCGAGCAGGACACTTTGAACGAGGGCGTTAGTCATACCCACGTAATAAGTACCTGCCAGTAGATGAGTTGGAGGCTGCCATATCAGGCATTTTGCAGGGCTGGGCGAACATTTGTGACCCCGATTGTGATGCTGCCGGTCTGAGAAGACCAGTGTGGTTGGGACTGCTTTTCTGTCAGTCCAAGCGATCTGTCCTTATCGACAGCTGTCTGAAATTTCATGACTTTCTGTTACGACAGACTCTGTCTTATCTGACTATACAATAAGCCCTTTATGAGAGCATCTGGTGTTGCATCGTCTCAATTTTGCTCGGCTGTAGTTGGTTAAAGTTTACAGTTTTTGCCAGCGACCCCAGCCCTTGGGCAAACTAGTCTAACGTCTGTCCATCTTCTTGTCTACAACTCATTAAAAGGCGACCAGTGAATACTTCGTTCTTCGGCTTCACGTCGTCATAACTACCGCATCTGAAGATACATTCTTAGACCGAGAACCTGATGTGGTTAATTAAGGTGATCGGTTTGCTGGGATTGAGACGTTCAACCGATGACAAATTAGTGAACGCACAACATCAACGATTTCATTCTTTAGAAGAGGTAACTGCAGTGGGGACGATATCAAATCTATCAGCACGTGGGATTTGTTCTGTCACGCAGTTGTTAGACGAATAACTTTTAAGCAATCAGATTCGACCATACAAACCAGCGATCTCTTCAGAAACAGAATGGTAAGAGGTCCGTTAGGTACGCTTTATTCGTCCAACAATCAGCGTGTGACAACTGAAATGGAAAACTTAAATAGATTACCAACTGAAGGTTGAAACAAACACAACAAAATATTACAGCAGATGTTGAAACACATCTATAGCCGGAACTCTGATTTCTTTCGTATAAGTACAACGTTGCTTGGCGAACTACCTTAAGGCAAAAAGCGTCCAGGTAGGTTTAATTTTAAAGTTATAAAAGGTGTTCCTACTTCTCAAAGGCCTGGAAACACTAAATACACCTGGGTATCTCTGTCATATGCGACTGTAACTGAAATCACACGTTCGTGTTTTGTTCACTCTGTCTTCGTCCCGTGCTTCATTTTACTCGAATGTGGATCAGAACAGCGTTGTTTGCATCAAGTGGGGTCTTCCCAATACACCTTGTGCCAGGGACCTCGGTTAGTTTTTTATGAACCGCTTTCTTCCCCAGCATAAGCGATAAAGAAGTTTTCGAAGCTATTGCTCAGATACTTCGAACTTTTCCATCCTCCCCCGCTTTCACTTTCGACGTCTCAGGGCGGAGGTGCTGACAACCGTCGCGCTTTTTGTGTCCAAACACCCCGGCAGTTAGACCAACAACTTTTGCTGAAGGACCCCTTGTTATATGCGCCTGAGCGTTTACTGTCACCAAAACGCGTTTACAGTTTTTGCCATATTCTTAGCTCTTACTCACTTTCAGACAGTCCTACCGGCTATCGCATCATTCTCCGAGTTTTTGATACCAATCGCACAAAAAACACGGTCACGCTGGGATCGCAATTATATCCGCCTTCAAGGCAAGGCAAGGCCTCGCCCTTTGGGTCCCAGTAAGCTGGCGGCTTACAGACCATCACACTTTGTACCTCGACGGCAGTGCATCGACACGAACGTTTATTTGTGTACACCTTCGCAACCCATAATTCATTTGCTTTCATAAGTGCGTTTTGTCGTACTCTGTTTGATCTTCTGATGTGTGGCTGTCCATGATGGTGGTTATAACGATGAGTTCGTCTCTTAAGACGGATTAAACATTAGGGCGACATTGAGTTTGCTGGTAGCATGACATTGCCTGATGTTTCAGTGCGATAACCCGACGACGGCGACCAACCATTTCAGTTGTGGACACCTCGCAAGTTTGTATCGAATTATGCACTCCAGCTAAACAGATGGAAGTGTCAATTTAGAACCCTCTGTGCAAGCCAGCCGAGTTCACCGCTGTGTTGTCAAATACTCATTTGCACTGATGTAGCAACTTTGACTCAAGCAGTGTCATTAATCCTGCTTGGTTAGTTTTCCTTTGTATGGAGATCCGCTTGTAGCTGTAATATGCTCGCATGAAGTGGCAAGGAAAGGAAAAGTGCACTGACACTAAGACTTTGAAAATTAGAAACGGCAGCTCATGGACAAAGGAATTTGTGCGCTTTCGCGTCCTTGAGGATAGACGAAGGAGCGGTGTACGGAAAATTTATAATATTGGTTATATGGGCGCATAACTCATTAACCCTGCACCAGGTGGAAAGCGGCTGAACGATTCTCCGGTACCCGAACGTTCACCAATGAGGATAGGGTTGACTGTCATATCTGTGCATCTCTCATACGCTCTGCATCTGAAGTTGTGCACCTCGACAAAATAGGCAGAAACATTGCGTTTTGGCACCACCTCACGTAGGTGGACCATGTCACCACCAACCGCTGGCGCATCGATTTCGTGGAGGCTGTCGTCCACGACGTCATGTGAGACAACCTAACGAATATTGAGAACAGATCGCAGCAGCTGTGAAAGCTTGCTGCGAAGAACTATGTTCCGAAGAAGTTGTTCAGTCTCAGCAGAGCTGGATTTCCGATATGTCGATAAACATTTTAAAAATGCATCGTTCTGTTCCACTCGGCTCTGAATATGACGACGACCACTAGAGCTTAAACTCAGGCTGTCTAAAAGCCTGTGCAAAGGCCATGAGCGTCACATGATCAAGCAGCAGAAATTAAGACTGAGCCTTCTATTTGAAAACAGCAGAAAGCTCTTTTCCTTAATTGGTAGTTGTGCTGGCCGTCGAGTAGGTGCAAGTGACGCAATGGACGACATTTTGGAGGGTGAGTTTGAGAAATCTGGCGAACTTGATGTTGAGCTTATTCCTGGCGCTAAATTGACCTATCTAGAGCATGCGGACGACATTGTCTTACGTAGCCCATTTGCCGAAGACATGCAAACCATGCTGAACGAGATAAGAGACCGCGCTGGTTTCTATGGAATGCAGAGTGCTGCCCCAAGACTGGGGCATTCCCACTCCTGCTTTCTTCATTGCAGGTAATCCGCGTGAGACTGTGAACAGTTTCACGTATTTAAGTAGCACTAACTCATTAGCTTGTAATATAACTGATGAGAGACCAGCGAAGATTGCATGGGCACCAGTTGCCTTTGCCAAACTGAGTCATCTGTGGCGTCGAAAAAAGGCGTAAGGTTGTCGCTGAAAGGAAGAGTATATAATATTTGTGTACGTTCTGTTTTGCTTTAGGATTCGGAAACGAGGCCTGTCAGCAAGGAACTCCTCAACACGTTTTCATTGCTTGACCATCGTTGTCTACGCCAATTGGCCCATATTAAGTGGACTGATCGCGTGAGCAATGTGTCTGTTCATCGGCGTGTATTCTAGAACGTTGTGGATGCACGATCAGTTGGTCAACTACTCATGGTACACAAATCGCGATGGTTAGATCACGTATTTCGCATACCAGCTGAGCGTTTACCGTGCTGAACATTATATTCTGAGACCACCAACAGTTGGGTGAAACCACGTGGTGGTCAAGCAACAGCGCGATCGCAAAATATGAACATCCTGGCTGTAATAGTGGGTAAGTATCGTCCGCCTGAGGTCCTCGTGATTACTCAAATTGACGGTTATGGACGCTGTCCATCGTGGAGTGCTAGAGTAGGTGAAGCCTAAATTCATACCATTTGCATGCTTGTGCTGACATTCTCTTCCTCTGAGGTTTTTGGTGTTTTTATTGATGTGAGCAGCAGCCCAAACCAAAGTACCTTCCGGTTAGACTGCAGGCCGCTGTTACGGTAAAGATAACCATGCACACATTTGGTAATTGGAACTGGAAACATGCCAAAATATGGGGTAAGAGTTATTTGAGGTGAAAAGGATGAAAAACCATAGACGGACGAAGACGTAACTAATCACGACGCACACAGGCCTGTAGCGCTGAGGCAACGGTCTCCTATTCTTTGTCTTGTCAAACAGCACCGTCAATCACGGAGGTTCGCTGTCCTTCTGACCCCAACCATGTAGCCGGGAGCACCCGGCTGAATCAAGCTTCAGTGTGAATATTTTCACAACTGAACACTAGTCATGCTTCGACCTTCAGCCTCCCGCTGCCGATCCAACCCTCCATTCACAAAAAAGACACGATTTGGCGGGCGGTAGGTTTAACTCTGTAAAATGTGGCCCAGCTGGCGATATCTTTGAAACAAGATCAGTATGCTTGGGGGTCGACAGGGTTTCTTCGTTCTGAAGACATTCCTGCGAATTCGTTATTTCTGACTAGGTTTTCCCACCACGCCGCCAGTCTTTTGGAACGACCGAGGCCTGGAAGCAAACAATGGTCCGTGAATGTCCTTCCCGCGAACGGGCCGGGTTTTGCGGCAAAACAGCAGGGGTGTCCTTGTGGTAGCCTTATACTCTTAGCCTTTCACAGAAAGACTGAGATCATGCTGACATCACAGATGGCGTAAGATAGCAAACGTCATACGAACCCTTGTCATGCGATTTGTAATATTATCCACCAACACTGCTACAACCCCCAAGGCACATACATCATATCAGTCAGCCTACAATTCGGTATAAACTCCACTGCGAGGTATTGGGAAATTCAGGGTGCTGTTTTCAGAATATCGTTCACCGCAAATTTGAAAAGGATGCGGGGGACCAGACATTCTTGTGGAATGCCACTTGACCTGGAGAACCCTCCAGATGACTGCCTTTAAGTGCGCTCCCTGCACTGAGAACGAGTGCGAAACAACACCAACGAAATGATATTTCTTGAGGGAACTCATCTGTGATGAAGCTTGCCGCGAAAACTGTCTCCAGAACTCTAACCGAAAGCAGCCTTTGGATGCAAAATGTAGCGCGACTATCTAACGAGAAAACAAATGGCAGTGCTCCAGCGTCTCCCGGAAGGTGGAGTTATGCTCAATACGCCAGCGAACACCGACCGGAAGACTGTATGTCCCCCTATCTGGTTCTCTCTGTGGCCCAAAAGCCACCGCATTGTGGGGCCTGCTAATGGCTTGAACGCGGGGAAGTCAGGGATAATACTTCTGTGGCTGTCTTGACACTCGGATTCCCATGTAAAGCGAAGGGTTGGAAAGGTTCATACAACAGTATCCTACCAGCACCTCTGAAGTGGGCTGAAGCAGAAAGGTCAGGATTTGGGGTTTCACAGAGTTATAGAGGACTTCTACTGAACACGAATGCGAGTAAGTAGCACGAACTATGGTAAACGAATGTATTACCAAGGCCCACTAAGCTCGCTGAACTTATTTTAGCTCCAGCGTCGGTGGGTAGGAGGAGACATTACTGAAGTATACAATACTAACCACCACATCGGTACATGTTCCCTGTGTAGTGACCAGCGATCGTGCGGCTTCCCCAAGGATCGCGCCTACAACCGTGTTTTCCTGCTTGTCTCCTGTGCACACATGATTCTGCGTACGTCTAATATAGAAGGCCTGATATGGATTTAGTGCCACTTTCTTCAGTTGTGCAACTAATTGCGCATAGCGAATCCTTGTTCTTTTCCTAACTACTCATCTACTACTCCATTCTCCAAGGTCGTTTAGCCCGAGCCTTTTCGAGCGTTGTTTGGCGCACTCGAGGGTTCCACGCACTTTTCGCATGGCGCGCGTTCGAGTGTCACTGAGTGGGCTGTGGCCCACCTTTTGCTTCTTTTCCTTCCCCTTTTAGTTGGTCGGTTGGTCCCAGACATAGCTAAACCTAACTACTTATCATATTTCCGAACATCGCCGGAAATAGATGGTTTGTTTTTAAACCACACTGCTTCCTCTAGTTTAGTGCCTGTTGAGACTACGTTTCTATTGCTCTTCATGAAAGGCTCACTAAAGTGTGAGCAGACGAGGGTTTGGTGTATACCCACTTGGCCACTACTCCTGACATGTTTGTTCGTGATGCATCCGAACAGAGATTTGAGAAGCCATAGGCTCACGATCTAGAACACACGGTTACGATTAGCAGTCATATCGAACTTTTCACTAACCGGGCCATCAACACCTAGAGCAAACTACCCGGAATAATTTCAGCGATTCTCAGCGATTGATACACAGGTTTGAGGCAGGGGCTCAAGGGTCCTGGATCCAGTCTGCTTCTCTTGTTCAGTGTCAAGCGGGCATCGGTTGATCTGAAAGGCATTCAGTGAAAGCAGGGTGTAGCACTGCTCATGAGAATTACAGTAAATATCAAAAAACAAACTAAGATTACTCGCGTAAAAGGATTTTCGGAAAATGAGAATCAAGCAAAGCTTCAAAGCGATCGCTAGAAGCGCTACTGGCTACCTCAGCAGGAAAACTGTTCCAGAGATTAACAACCATTTAGGAAAAAGCTGTTGTTTAAGAAAGGTCCGGGGACGAAGCTTGAAAAGCCTCATGTCATGTCCTCGCCTACCGTCATTATTCGCTACAGTGAAGGACTTATCAACGCGACCTACTCTGAAGAGGAAGTGTGTGAAAATTGAATCACCGCAGAGCCGCCGAAATTCAAGTGGGTAATAATCCTAAAAGTAGCAAATCCTTTTTTCTCTGCCATCTCGTGGTGATGCGCAGAAGATAAGTTAGACGACAGTCAGATGCCCAGATCTTACTTCAGATCCATCTTCATGATACCTACGGTGCGCAGTGCACTATGAATTACGAAGGCGTTGTCAGAATCCCCACCGAATGAGATATAGGCGCACTTATTGTCATTTAGTGGGAGACTCCAATCGTCCGACCAACGCTTAATCGCGTAAAGATCAATCTGTAGTGCACTGGGATCTGTGAAATTTCGGGTATTCAGGTCGTCGGCATATAGGAGAGCATTGCTGGAAATATTATCCGGAAGGTCATTTATATAGATCGGAAATAACAGAAGACCTAGCACTGACCCTTGTGGAACTATCACAGAAATGGAAGAGGGAGATGAGAGGCCTGGTCCGGTTTTAACTCTGAACGTTCTGTTATCAAGGAAAGAAACGATTCAGCGAAGAACCTCTCCTTGAATACCATAGGCTTCCAGTTTGTGTTTCAGGGGGCCGTGTGGTACACGGTCGAAAGTCTTGACAAAGTCAAAGAAGATGGCATCTGAGATAAGGCCATTGCCTCTGGGCTCCGTCAGACTGTCCATGAAAACAAGCATATTGGTTACGCATGACCGATTAGGAAGGAAGCCATGCTAGGTAAAGGAAAAGAAGATGGTTTGATAAAAGATGATTAATGGTGACACGCTTTAATAAGCGCACCATTATCTCACACGGAATGCTAGTAAGGCTGATTGGCCGAAAGCTGGTCGGGGAGAGCGTGACCATCAGCTCTTTCCATGCGTTATGGAGAATGCCAGTCTGGCGTGTCTGTTCAAACAGTTTATAAAAGGGTTCTGCCAGACTAGCGGCTGCTTCTTCGAGAATTCTGGGATGGATCTTGTCTGAACCCATTGACGTTCAATTCAGTTCACAGGACATGGCAGGTAAGGAGCCTGGTGGTCCCGTTTCTTGCGCTGGTAGGCGCCAGCTTCCCGCGTTACGATTGAGGATCCCTTACCAAGCTTCGCCTGCCTTATACCCGTAACCTGAGTAGTATTCAAACTTCCCGCGGTACTTTGTGTGATAATTCACCCTAAGTAAAAGGCCTTAAACGTCCAGTACAGAAAACTCGGGGGTAAAGAGTGGCTGCCGGAAATTCCGGGTGTCAGACGAGATCTCCCCGTCGAGCAGTCGCGAAGAAAGAGCCGAAGGTTTATTCTTTCCTAGTCGTCGCATATGCTTAAATAGGAAGCTTTTGTTTCCGCGAGCCTTGAGGAGAACCTTCTCTTGTACGCGTTTGGCGTGCTCACGGATTTCCCGTCTACATATACTTCGAACCATGTGGAACGCTCGTAGGTCCTCCGCGTCTCCCATAAGCTTATGCTTCGCGAATAAATGGGAACGGTCATCAAGGAGGAGACCTAATCTGCGCGGAAGAGGTGGCCGATAAGAGAGAGTGTACAGCTTGCGCGGCACAAATAAGTCGTACGCCTTCTCAATTGCGCTCTGAAGTGCGCAGTAGTTCTGGTCCACGGAGCCACAATCCAGAAGTAATAAACCCAGGTAGCTCCTCAGACCGTTAAAATCAGCTTGACTATAGTTTCGGATTGTGGACTTCTTTACTGGTTGTTGTAACCAGTAACAGATAAAACCAAAGATGAGGAAACAGTGATCACTATATCCTAGTGGCTGCTTGATGGTCACTGTGTCTACCAGGTGACTTTCATTAGTGATGACCAAGTTGAGCAGAGAGGGAATTTGACCAGGACAATGCCACGTCGGGGCGGTGACATGTTGTGCACACGCTCTCCGGCGTACCAACGTCGATAAGGAAGTCGAGAATCTACTTTCACGGTCCAGGTGAGGAACTGATGTCCAGTTTATCCTGGGAGCATTGAATTCGCCCATAATAAGCAGAGGAGGAAAGTGGTGTAGTCCTAGAAAGTTGTCTGGGTTCATAAGAAGAGTGTGATCGTCGGAGATGTCAGATGAAGGAGAACGGTAAATAACCCCTATTAGGAGTAAGTCTGGGCCACACAATGCCAGTCGAAGCCACACAGCATCACATTTATCAGAGGACTGAAATCAACTGATAACTATGGGTGTTGGGAGGTGCGGGTGAGAAAAAACCGCAGAACCTCCCATTCTTCCTGGGGCGGAGCCAGCTAGGTAAACTGAATACCCGGGGACATTCAGTTCACCATCACTGATGTTGCTTGTAAGCCAGGTCTCCGTGGAAGCAAATGTATGCGGTTGTGTATGATGAGTTAGCTGTCTGATTTCCGAGAATTTATTAAACGAACTCAGACAGTTCGTGAGCATCCACTTGACAGCTACTTCATCACATGACTTGGCCTGAAAAGAAATAAACGAATGCGAGGAAAAACTTGGGAAAGAAGACCTAGAATTGCAGATGGTGTTGGAGATGTTGAATTCGGTCTGAGCTGCCGAGAGGTTATGTTGGCCCTCTTGTGAGGCTGCCGATGCGACGTTACCGCTTGTGCGTATGTCATCGGTCCTACAAGATGCCTGATCGGCATTGTTGGTGTCGCTGTTTGCTGCTTCTGCACCCCTGCTAAATTCCCCGTTTTCGGAGGGTGTTTGAGATTTTTCACCCATGGAAAAGCTGACTTTTTGTCTTTTTAATGCTGGGCTTAAAGGGGGACAATGTGCGCCGTTTAATGGGGCCACCGATAGAAATACCATGTGGGACGGACGAACAAAATATTGTTTGAGTCACAGGCGGCGGTCCTAGCAGGTTCCTAGCCTTCCGATTTATAGGACGGAAGAATTTTCCTCGGTCCTATTGGTGGTTTTTGGCTTAGGTAACTCGGGAGATGGCTTGGTACGAAGTCTTCAACATTGGGGCCCATGCTCGGTGAGTCAGTCGTTTAGATGGCGACTACGGAAACGACATCCCTGCTTTCCTCCACTGGCACATAGGTGGGAGTGGGTACTATTGGGGCAGAAACTACGACTTTAGTCTCAAGCTGTAGTTTCTGGTTTGCCATGATTATCAACTTGGTTTTACTCCGCTGTCCACGTCTCGCTCCCTCTTGCCGAGAGCGCTCAAAGGTCACGCCTGTCAGGTGGACGTTGGCGGATTTCAAAGCCACCGTTTTTCCCACTACTGTCTCAGGTCTGAGCATGGCTGGCAAGGTTATCGAGAAGCCCAATGACATTTTGGTCGTCATAGCGCGTAGCTTGCCCACAAGTACAAGATTGGAAACGTCTGGGAGGGATGAAGAAAGTGGGGTTAACTTAGCGAGCTCGGTTGAAGAGGACGTTTAAGAGAATCGACCCCATAAAACAACATTCCTGTCTCTGAGAGCTCTCTCATATTGGCTGCTGCCACCTCTATCTGCGCAGTTGATAGGGTAACTGCCTTCTTGGTGGCTGCAACCCCAGGGAGAGCGACAGCTATCTACTCGTTTGAAGACTGAAGTTCCGACTTCATTTCTGAAAATGTCTGTTGGTACTCGTTCAGCCTAATCTCCATGGAAGAAATGGAAGGGCAAACTGCGCCAAACGGAGCCGCAGCCGCAGGTTTACCGCGTTGCTTCATTTTTCGTGGAGCACACAGGAGCAGTTAGCAGCAAAGCGACACCGTGGCTGTTATCAAATCTGCAGCTCATGCATGTACAGTTCAGAGATGAGGAGGAAATATGTGTGCACTGGAGTTCATAGAGGCCAGTGCACTTGAAGTGATACCACATTTGGCACTGGTAACATTGCATGCCGTTTTGTACGGACATTTTGCACCCGTAACGGTTGCAAATCCTCATCGTCCCAGCGAGTGTTTATTGAGGCCCAGTACTACTGGATTTAACCCGGGTCATTGTCATAGGCAACAAGCAATATACGACATACAGAAACAGACGTAAGTTAGCACAAAAAGTTCAATCAACGTTATTCAGTAACGAATAACAGTAAACGTATGCAGTTGGTTGATGCTCAGGGCAACAATGAGACAAAAATATGAGTAGACACCAGCAACAGAATTCAAATCAAGTTTCCAGTTACCAGCCAATGACAAGCGATCGCATTGTTGAGACCCCCGAAGTAACGATTCAGCGATTGCTACACAGATCCGAGGCAGACACCCAAGTTTCCCTGAGCTAGTAAATTTCTGCTGCTCAGTGTCTGTAGTGGAACAGGTGTGTGGACTACAATAATTCTGGATACAAAAATAACCAGTGAAGTCAAGGACTGGACTCACCAAAGATTGACAATGTTCTTGAGGCGTCCAATGACGCTGGAAAGTATTCGGATTGTTCAAAGCGTATCTGAGGATGCGAAGTAACCGAGCTGAAAGTTAATCCAACAAATAGAATGTTTTAAACCGATAAGCAATCACCGTCGTCGTAAGAAGAACCAGCAAGCACGTGTAGCAGAGTTTATTCGAAAACATGTTGTGTTGTTTTTACTCATGTCAAACAAAAATTTACAGTGTGGTTTGATGCAGCAGTTACGCAATGTTATCGCAATGAGGTATAAACCAATGAAAAGTCTACACGTCCAGCGGGCGTCAGTTGTTCTGAAAAGGCAGTTATTGAAAACATGGTGTGACACCGTATATGTATTCAAAAGGGAGCTGTACAAATGTTGGAGCAACCTTTATCTTACTTTATAATAATTGAGAAATTTGCTTTTGCTGTTCGAGGCAATCAGACTTTGTCATCCCTTTCCCTTTATCTTTACCCTGAGACCAATACTGAACGCATTTACATCAACAGATCAACTTCCGGATCACACAAGGTCCTTGATTTGGAACTGAAATTGAAACTGTAGAAGCCCCTTCCGATTGGTCCTCAAACTGCGAACGTCATCGAACCCATTGAACCAATGAAAAAACGGATAAGGCGGACTCCGGATAGACAATGTATTTACTCACCAGACGGTCCCTAGGGACCTCAACCATGATAGACGAGGCTTTCTTCACACCACAAGCTTGTGGTGTGAAGAAAGCCTACGCCAGTTTTGATGTATTTAAGCAGTAATTGAGGTTTGCGATTATTTTCCTTTCGTTCTTCCTTCTCTCCTTCCTCTTGCCCGACATGAAGTTGGCGAATCACTTTGGGTTGAAGTTCCTACGGGATGACACGTTCTCCAAATAGTACACAACCATTAAGAGTTCATATTGCAGAACGTATCCGGAAGGACCGCGTCAAGTCACTCGTTAATCCTTTATTCGACGAGCGTTTTTTATTGTAAGATATCACAGACTGTGGTGTCTGGTCTCGTAGAGTTGCTTCATCAGTCATCTCGACGGGGACCGACAATGTCTGAATGAATTCGGAGAACACTTGATTGACTTCTGCTTCGAACGGCACTGCAGCAGTCACGGCCTTTTCTGGATCGGGTGTGTGCGAGCCATTCAGGCGAAAGGTGACATCTACCTGTTCAATGCTCATTGCTGGCGTACACCTGATTTCGAAGTTGTAGTTGAAAGCAGTCGGCTGTGTAGATCGGTATACCTTTCTTTGATCCAAAGACAGCTAGTAGCGGTTTGTGGTCAGTCAGCAGGATGAGATGCCTGCCAAAGAACATCTTGTGGAAACGTTTCACTGCGAAAGCAATGGCAAGCGCTTTCTCGATCTGTCTGTAGTTCTCTGCTGACGATAAAGAGCGAGCGGCACAAACAACTGATTTCTGAGATCCACTAGGGCAGAGATGTGAGAGGACCGCTCCTACTCCATAACTTGAGACGACCTATGCGACCACGATTTCGAGAGTGAAATCAAAATGCGTCAGTAAGTTGCCGGAATTGAGCATTGTCTTCACTTCCTCAAGTGAGTTCCGGCATTCGGTGGACCGGTTCCGGTAGGCACCTTTCGTCAACAGTCTGTCCAAGAGTGCGCGGACGCGATGCATGGCGGGCATAAACGCGCTGTAATGACCGACGAGAGCGAAGAAGGAACGTATGATAAATGCGGCTGACGGTGGTGGCATATTGACAACAGCCTGGACGTCGTTGGAATCTGAGCAGCGGCCATGACGATCGATGATGATGCCCAGGTACTTGATTAGGTGCATACGGAGCTCGTAATCGGCTATGCGTCCACGAACCAAATCCAAGCATGCTGTCGTTTCTGCTTCATCGGCTCCGGTCACAACGATATCGTCCATATAGGCGGCTGCACCTGGAACATCGGTCAGCATTGTATCCGCGATTTGCTGAAAGACTACCGGCGCAGTCTTTACGCCAAATGGTAGACGCTGATACTGAAGCAGGCTGCAATGGGTGTTGATTGTGAGCAGCTCCTGGGAAGATCCTGGGACTTCTACCTGTAGGTAGACGTCTGTTATGTCCAACTTCACGAAGAATTTGCCACTGTTCATCTTCACGAATCATTGGGCAGCGGGAGAGGACATTGGTTTATATCCAAAGAAACAGAGGCCTGTAGAGAAGTCAGCACAAATTCTCACCACCACAACGACGGTAGGTAGGACGAAGGGTCCCACTCATGCAAGCACTTGTATTTTCAGGTAATACAAAGTATTTATCAGACGTGTGGACGCCAACGAAAGTTCATTTCTCGAGGTTTTCTACATGCTGTTCGCTGTAAATCAATGTTTTCTGGAATGTAATTTACAGGATTGATGTCAGCTGGTGTCCGCTGTGTCACTCCGTTAACGTTGATATCCGTGATGGCGCTTGTTCTGCAACCAAACGTTATGATAACGGTCGATAGCGCGGGGTTAGAGACGGGTGTGCCACGTTCTGGGTTGACTTGGAAACTCCAAAACATCGCCAGACGCCCATTGTGTTGGACTCCCGATTCGCAGATGACGGCTGTATTTGATAGAAATGCACGTAGGTTTAGCGGATGCAATCTAACCGTTCGGTTAAAATACCAAGGGTAGTTCACTCTTCCGTTGCCTATAACGGCGAGTAAGACCAGTGCATGGAGCGACCACACAGCCTGAGAAACTATTGTGATTGCTTTTGTATTATTATGTCCGTCATCATCAAAGAGAGCAATACACCAGTGGCTCATACTTATGCTTAACTGCCACACAACCAAGGAAAAAGAACCATATAGAAAAAGAAAAGGAAAAAAGAAGCGGGAAAGGACCTAACTACTAAAAGTAGTTGCGTCTATATTCAAACATTCAACATCAAGATGACTACACCTTGCAAACAAACAACCGAGCTGTAAGTGAAAGTAAGGCGTCATCAGCAAGACAGCTTCCTTATGACCTTCACTGCCCCGCGTCATTAGGTGCACTCACTTCACAGACAATTCGGACAAACAACGACAACACTCACGCCACTGAGCTCGGTTAGCCACCATCTCGCCTAACGTCTCAAGCCGCCGCCTCTGTGAGTCGCGAGGGCCCCAGCTCGGGAGACGAACCCGATCTACAT
>LUCH01002822.1:0-39548 GCA_013368495.1 Paragonimus heterotremus | reverse complement strand
CTAGCATAGATAAATGAAGTCCTTCACGAAAGGGTTGACCACTGTAGATCGGGTTCGTCTCCCGAGCTGGGGCCCTCGCGACTCACAGAGGCGGCGGCTTGAGACGTTAGGCGAGATGGTGGCTAACCGAGCTCAGTGGCGTGAGTGTTGTCGTTGTTTGTCCGAATTGTCTGTGAAGTGAGTGCACCTAATGACGCGGGGCAGTGAAGGTCATAAGGAAGCTGTCTTGCTGATGACGCCTTACTTTCACTTACAGCTCGGTTGTTTGTTTGCAAGGTGTAGTCATCTTGATGTTGAATGTTTGAATATAGACGTAACTACTTTTAGTAGTTAGGTCCTTTCCCGCTTCTTTTTTCCTTTTCTTTTTCTATATGGTTCTTTTTCCTTGGTTGTGTGGCAGTTAAGCATAAGTATGAGCCACTGGTGTATTGCTCTCTTTGATAATGTTGGTGGCGTTGATGTGATTAACGTAGACAATCAGTCGTTCTCTCATCTATGACGGCTGTGAGCACTTCAAAGTTTTACCGTCACTTGGACCATCGTTATTCGCAATAATGACGTAAGACCTATCGGGTTGGGGAACTTCTACGAAAAAGTGTGAAAATAATCAAGTCGAAGCCAAATGGTGCGGGGAGTGTTAAAGATATAGGTATACCCTTAACTACGACACGTCCCATCAGCGCTTCCAATCTGCGGTTCTCTTGACCACAACGTCCGCAACTCGACGGATGACCCTTGTACACTCTGCTAGATAGAAAATTCAGGATCTGTTTACTTTGTGCCCAAGTTTCTGACTGATCTTCCTGCAGATTTATGCGACTGCTGGGGTTCCCGGAAAATAATGTTCGATACAGCGTATATGTGACCCAAATGTGTTACGTAAGTACTTCGCCACGTGATCGCCTATGCCGTGTTGTCTGAACTACACACTGATAAACAACCACGTTGGTTGCATCATAATCCCACCTGGTGCACGATGATTCATGGGGGCAACGGTTGTCGGACGATCAGTGACTTATTTGGGGGATCGTGACCCGTAATCTAGACTGTATTCATCGGACAGGGTGTGATGACAGCTGAAGGGACGGAGAAACACATGGTTACTTTATTCAGGTTGTTTTTAAGACTATTTGTTCTACTTTTTATTCATTTCATTGGCATTTCTGTCGTTTGCTAATGCGATCGTACACGTGCAGTTATTTTTGAAGGTAAATGATCGGCTAACTTCCGCTCTAATAAACCAAGTGCTGTGGCCATATAAAAGGAAAAAAGCGGATTTAGATCGCGTACGTCACTTACATCTTTCTATTGCCATAAGTGGCGCACTTTGCCTACCGTCACCGAGGCATCCGAACTTGGACTGCTGATCACTTCCATGTTAATGCCATCATCGTAGAGTTTTCTATAAGTCCGTCAAAATATAAAAAGCAGCAGAACGTCTTATGACGCTACTAGCAGTTTTAATTATTGTGGTGGCACAGCTACAGTAAATAGAGATGTCCATAATCAGTCTCGGTGTCAAACTCATTAATCCTCTCCACTGGTAAAATTGAAGTGTCTCAAGACTGGTGACTATCAATAGATATTCCCGCTTACGAAAATGGTATCAAGACATCATTTGACAATCACAGAAATATTGACCTCGTCCTTCTCGCGTCCAAGCTGTTCATGAGTCTCAGTGGTTTCTGGAACACAAAGGGGATCGTTCCCAGCCTAACAGAGATAGCTGTCATTTACTTTTGTCATGCTGTCGGTTGACCACCATTTACCCTGTTCCGATATACAAGGAGAATGTAGGTCGACTGGTGTAACGATGATCATCGGCGTTTTATATAAATATTGTGCTGTTTCTTATTGGTTAATATATGTTTTTATGTTAGGCACCTGGCTTCTGTGTTTCCTTGAGGTTGTTATGTCATGAATGACTCATGCTTTGTGGCACCGCACCTCTTCACTTATTATTTGTACATTTTTCTTTTATGATTTTAATCGTACTATATGGCAATCATGTTCTACTTCCCTTTTTCGCTGTATTCATGCTCTTACTAGGCTATCTTTTATGTAGCCTGGCGTCCGATGTTATGAGCCTTGTGAGAGTTACACCTACTCATTTTGTTACCTAGTTGGGAGTCTTTTCATCGTCCATCCTTGGGTGACCAAATCGAATGTGCTATTATTCCTACACTCAGTGGAATGTCTCAACGCTGCGATAAGATATGTATAAAAAAAGGTCCATAGCGAGTGGATTGCAGGCGACACGGGTGACCGGACGAACCGTCGCTTAACAAAATCGCACCAACGGACGAGAAGTGACATGCAAAAAACGGCAGTAGGCCTCAGTCACACATACATACCAGGCAGAATTTCACAGGACATGTCAGTGGAAACCGCCGCTGTGTTGTGGACGGGAATTCTAGCTCACAAACGCGAGCGCGCGCGTGGCATGGGAACGTGTTGAGTTCGATAATAAAGATCGTGCTTTGTTGAACGACTTTTTGTTACTTTCCTACATTTTTGAGGGCTTCACAGCTTCATTTTTACATTATCCCCAGTCTCTACACAATGTTATAAGTAACCATGAAACTGCTTCCTAGTAGAATGATGGGTGTGTGTCTCAAACTGAATGCATTATCATGCTTCTCGTGTATTAGTGCAATTGACAAATTGCATTCTTTCATTTTCTTGTTTACAGATGGCAAGACCAAAAGTGTCCTCGTTCATGGTCGCTTTTTTCGTTTGGACTTTTATTCACAGCGGTAAGCACATCCTGTTCGTTCAACGCCTGCTGTAAATTAGGCATTTTTGCTTACGGAAAGGAGCAGTTCCTCAGATTCATTCCTACGGTTCCTTTGCATGAACAACGTATATATTACAAATCTCCAGCGACAATTTCACCCATTGAAGTTGATGCAACCTCTCCGCAACAAGTCCGAATTCAGATTTTGGATTTTCTGAATCACAATCCGGAGTTAAAATTGCACTGTCGCGTTGCTCCACTGGACGAGAATTCTGAAATAATTGCCGCTGAACTGTGCAAAACAGTAAGTATGAGGGGGAGGGAATCGGGCCAAACTGTCCCGGCTTTCTTGTTTCCATTTTTCTTCAGCACAGTGAACTAGGGTAAACCCGGTCGCTACATGTAGTTTGTGCTCCATTGCAGCGAAGTTTTTATCTATCCTGTATATCGGGTTCAACTTCATTTTCCAGCTGGACTCACTTGAACAAAAGACGTCTTTTCTGCTTCTTCGTGATGTGTTGCACTCTGAATCGCTTTTCTATCCACACCTAATCAGCAGAACAACTGTTGTAAAATTACGTGCTAGTGATGGATGACTTTTAATCACAGGATCGCAAACTTGATTCCCTGTAGCCGTGATTGCGGTTGCACAGGTTTTGGCAGTTGAAATTTGGCCCACCCAATCTCATTTGCTGCTTTGACGCATTGGTCAGGCTTGCGCACCACGTTGGTCCTGATAGCTGTGCTTACTAAGGCGTCTGTCTTAACAAGTGTCAGCATGTCATTCAGAAGTGTGAGACGACATGCACTTACACTTCATAGAGTTATGTCTGCCGGCACCCACTGACTATGACCGCTTTTGTTTTGAAACACTATCCTAGAATCGTATGACTGGTCTGTTTTCATAGTTTCAGTGTTCCGTTTAAGAAATCATTCCCATTACCCGAAATTTTGCCGTGGCCACCGGCGTATTATGTAGTGAAATCCAGTGACCTTCGATTTCACGCACAAGTTTGACGCGGATTTGGACATGTTTTCTGAACGCAACGGTGATCAAAATCAGTCACAGTGTTTTGATCATAGCATTGTTGGACTAATCAAACCCCTCACTGTTGAGTTAGGTTCCGGATGAGGTCTCTCAGGTCATTCCCTTCCAATGATGCAAATGATTGGAGGGTATTGGCAGATATCGTTTCTTCATCAGTAAACGATTGAGTCATTACATGATGGAACATCTTGTGGTGCAACAGTTGAAGATACGTTTGGCCTCAGGATATTTGAAGGTGTGAAAAATTACGCACAAATCCGGATTACTCTCTCCTACGGCGATGGCAGTTTACGGTCTCCTCGTGGGCTTGAGTAACCGAAAAGTCACCTGACCGCTTAGCCATCACAATTACGCTCATGTTTATGAATTTTTATATGCGGTATCTCACCCATTTTGGTCGAAGTGTTGGTGCCCCTTGCTTCCGCATGATTTGACGCTTCATTCACCCTGTAGTTTATTGGACCATCCTGTACTTCATCATCCTTACCTACCTGTGCCTCTCAGCACGTCGATGATACTCACCCCGTTTGTTTGTTGATGATAGAAGTCATGATCACTATAGTGGTACACGAGACGCTAATTTGATGGATACTGCATCTATAGGATCACCAGCACATGTTTGCCATTGGAACACTTACACAGATGTCGCCTGCTTATGCACTGAAACCTTCGTCGTCGATGTTTATCGCTTTGACGAACTTGGACTTGAGCGCGGTTCCCATTCTGCGAGTCCCGACTGTTTCTTTGTCAGCTTTCATCTAGTGTTCCTACAATGAGCCAGGATGGTTATTAGATTTGGATGAGCGCGTTCGCAAGAAAAAGATTACTTCGCTAGGTCTCCGGCAACTCCGCCTCTGCATCATGAGACCAGAAGATGTTACGGACGCGTTCCCGTTGTTGCAGATAATCGATGTGCTTTTGTCTTAACGCCTGCTTATTGGTCCTACCAGCCGTTTGTGGTCTGGTTAAATTGGATCAATAGGTCTCTGCTGTCTGATTGGTTGTTTGTCAGACTGGTCATGCTTTTGGGTAACATGTCACATTCGTTTTGGTCACCCACTGAGTGGCAGAATTTCAGTGTACGCTCTCGGGTCTCGTGTTCTGATTCCGCACGGTTGGACGGGTTATAACAGAAGACTTCTGGAGCATCGAGAGTCACTGAACATTCTACCTGTTTGTTATTTTAATCTATGCTCCCACTGACCACGACTTAGTTGTAGCCAACAAGGTATGGTACGCGTGCAGTGCGGACATCTGCTTACGTTAGTCGTCAGTTTGGGCGCTAATGGCATAACCTGGGTTGCCGGAACCCTCATAGTACTTGTTGAACCGATCACGATAAATGTATATTTCGTTGGTTTCTATCGGTAGTAAACGCGAAATCAATATATATATATATATATATATATATATGGTGCGCACTGTTTTTTGTTTTGACCCTGAGTGTTTGGGTTACATCTTCACTTGTGTGGGTAATCAATGATTATCGATTTCTTAAACGTCTGATTGACAGAGTGTACTTTGAAACTGTCTAACAGGAACGCTTATCTCCGGAGTACGCTATAAACAACTCGTTTCTACACCTCGAGCTCGTTCGGTTGTTATTTGACTGTCAAGGATTGCACATGCAGTGGAATTGAGTAAATCGTTTTCGAGAGGGTGGTGTGTAGTGTACCGTTACGTCGTCGAATATCCGTTGTGGCAATTTCCCTTGAAATTTAGGGCCAAAATTGTGGCTAGCATGGCTCCCCGAGTAAAAGTGATGTGCAAACCTAACCACCAAGGAAAGTTATCGGAGTAAATCTAAAAACTTCCAACATCTGATTTATTGGTCAAGTGATTATACTTCTCGCACTGGTCCTTATTCGCTGTGGCCGTCAGTGATTTGATAAAACGCGAGATCTTTTCCACTCTAAGATGTCTTGATGTTAACTTTGCGTGTGTCGTTTTCATCTTGCCGTATCTCGATGTTGATTGAAAATGATTCGGAAGGTTTCTCTGGTGTTGCTATGTACCTCCTGAGAAGTTCAAATCAGGCGGATCTTATTAGCGCTGTTGGACAGAGAGACGGGAAGCCAGATTAGCCATACTGAATTTCCGTTGCTGTTCGGAAATTCACACTAGCCGGTCTTCCAACCCAGTGTGGTTGGTAAGCATCTATGTATTACATTTGCTCAGACATATTAAAGACACCCCCATTTTACCGGACGCTTCTGCCTCAAGTGTGTATAATAAATGTTAACCTCACTCGGTTTGAACACCTGTCAGGCTAGGTCTTCGCAATGTTGGAACTCTTGTCCAATTTACACGTTTCCACTGTCTTCTTCATAGCGATAATGAAACTCACTTTTTTGGGCGACTCTGCCGAAGCAATCGTAGACATACTCATTATTTCACGTTAAATTGACATAGAGTCATGTAACAATGTTTCGGAACACACAAAAAGTGGTATCTTAACATTTTAAAGTAGAATAACTGTAGGTGGCCAGTTAGCTACATGGTCACAAACTGCGACGACCCTGACTACTTGTCTGATTAGGGTTGGCAGGTGTCGTCTGCCAGATTAGGGACATTGCGATCACTTAATTCGCCAGCTAAGAATGTCCTATGACAAAGCAGCCCGCCTCTATCTTATCCGGTTACTTTCTCGTTTTATCTTATTAAGCTTGCTGTTCTTCAGTGAAGTCTTTCTTTTTAAGCATTCCTCGTCACTGTTGCGGTGAATGACGGTTTGGGCCTTAGTGTTGTTTAGTGAGACTTGAAACCGTTAACCACTCGTAATCGTTTTAACCTTCTTTGCGTTCCACTTAACGATAGTTTCTAATTTTAGTTTGTTTTACGACCTAAAGTGTGAACCATCTATTCGATGTCTCCATGCTAACTGAATCGTTCATCACTTAACTTCTTGTTTTGTCCCATTCAGTCACATGCATCATTGTCTAATGTTGACTGTATCGATCCGAAATACCGAACCCCACAGTTTGGAGAAATACGCTTCAATGCCATCGGAAATCAATCGCACGGTACATTTTACGCATTCATATATATTCCGCTCATCATTCCATAAAAATTCAAGGTTACACATTTCATTCGGAATTACCCGTGGGTAAAGTTTTGCTGGACGCCTTATACTTTTGCAAGTTTCGTAACAAACGTGGAAAACTAATTTCGAACATGGTGGAAATTCAGGATGTTTATTATTACCAAAAAAGTGAGTTTTATCTTACATTAATCGTTTTTGATCCATGGTTTATTTGGGTGTGATTTGATTCGCATCATCGTGATACTACAGTAGTTTGCTCTGCAATGGTTTGTCTCTCGGTTGTTGGTTTTGTAAGAAACAAATCGAAGTTTAAGAAACAACGTTCGCGTCATTGTATGACGGTCTGTAAGGTGACCGCTACCATATTTTTCTCACTAAGTTCTCTATCGTGCTTTACTTTCGTCACGATAAGTTTTGTGAAATTCGGGGGTTGCTATCTCAGTTAAGGTCATGTAGACCCATGTTTAAACGAGAAAGTTCACCCCCACCTTTCGGATGTGCATGAATCGGGCACTTCAGCTGACCACACCCAGTTCGCATCCCGCTTGTTCGACTCGGCCTTAAGTTTGGTGTTAAGCAACGGAACCGTCTGCACCACACTGTTTGCCTTGGGTAATACGTAGTGTGATCCAGCGCGAATAACGATAGTCATGAAAAGCCAAGCAAATTGGTACCGCAATGTCTTACGACAAGCAGGTTATCACTTTCAGGATTTGACATGCCATGTGTAGTCGTAGGTTGAAATATGTAGGCACAAGTAATGACCTACAAACACCAGCTTCTTTCGGATTCCTCACAGTGATATTTTATTGGCGTATCCCCAAATCGTTGTTTGACTGTTCACGATGTGTTTTTCCACATGACTGCTGTGTATTCACGCCCCACTCATTTCGTTTGTTCTTGTTTCTGTATCTACTGTGCAACGACAGTTCACTGGTATGTTTACGTGATTGTTGCGTGATGCGCAGCACAGTTCTGTTACACATGATAAATCCCCTACCGTTCCACTCAATCCGGTATTATCCGCAGCCATTTCCGCCGTTTATTGAAATCACTCCCACGCATGCCAATGTGTGTTTCAATGGACAGCGTACCTGCGCCCTGTGTTTAAAACGGTGGACGTTCGACTTTATAACATACTTAGATCTGTTTTTGGGGAATGATAATCAGCGTAATGGACGAAACTCACGCAGTAAAAGAAATCAAGAAGAGTGTAGTGGGTAGTTGTTGTCAGTAAAATTTTGATATACAACGGAATGAATGACTGAAAGACCGTGATTTCTCGGTTTGTTGGGGAAATGCGGTGATCCCCCTACGTGGGACACTTTCAGGGAATACTAGAAGTGTTTCTTATAGGGAGGGATACCGACCCACTCATTGTATATACCGTTATCTTGAGGGTGAAAACTCACTGAGCACGAGATTTTCTGAACTGTAGTCATAAATATTAGATTCATCGTGAACCCCATTTTAAGCTTCGAGCCGTGCCCGTGAGCTTTAGCTGTCGTTGCCCTCGACAGTGGTCCTCGAGGTATTAGATTAATCAATAAGTACAAGTGTGCAGAGGGATATTAAGCGAGCACAATGGAGGTTTATCAACAAGAAGAAGAAGAGGAGTCAACAACCGTGGATTGCGACACTTCAGTACCCGATGCTGTTTCCGATAAGTGATGTGGTTAATCCGGAACTCGTTAACGAGACAGATGGCACCTGTTGAACCTATTCTACTGTGTCTTCCGAGCCTTCATATTCCGTAACCACTCGATGGCTCGATCACTTTACAGCTTTTCCCAGTCGTCAGCAACTCCACTGACCAATACACGATGGGTTGGATTCTCCATCAACATACGAAGTATAACACTCAGCAAGCTTAGACTGGGTTATTGCCCACGAATTTGAACAAATACGCTTTGACGGACTGTGGCATTGTTCACGCAGCTTATCTAATACAGGCTAACTGGCGTAGAAAACGGTAATCAGACACCGAGCGTCTACATGTGTCCTACACGCAACGGAGGTAGATCTGTCAACCATCCAACAAAACTGGGCGCACACACATCAAAAATCCGCCCTTTAGGAGATGAGTAGACATATCTGTGACGCTACAAATGATAAAGGTTATCGAAAACACATAGTTCATTATTATCCTCTAGGACGCCTGGTCAAAAGTATTACAAACTTATGGGATGCCTCTACCTTGGTAGGTGAGGAGATCGGCAGTTTCGATCGGCCTACCTACAATAATAGATCGTGCCAGGACGAATCCAGTATTGCGGCATCACTTTACATTTCGAGGTTGTAGATTACATGCCGTACGACAGCTTGTGTCGTTTGATCCATTCAGCATGGTCTGCATGTTTCCTGTATAGGAACTAACCAAAGCAGTATCGTCCGCATGTTCAGTGTCAGTTAGTTAACCATCTGATATTTTTTGAAATTTCCGAATGCTCCTCTCAGGTTGTCACCCACCATATAGTTGAAAACTTGGACAAATCGACATACGTGACTGGAATTCCTCTGCATTAAAGACGTCGAGTGGAAGAAGACATATCGGGCAGCCGAGTGAATAGTGACCTTCAAGTATAGAAAAACCGCGACCATTGACTGTGAAAAGGAATGCCGATGCCATATGTCCTAGGGTGGACATATGATCAATACATCCACGATTGGGCTGAAAGCTCGCTGGTTCTCAGTGTTCCAGAAGCCGCCGCACTGTGAACGTCTTGGATGTCTTGAAGACAGGGCGAATACCTTTGTGTTTGTCGCATGTTATTCTTTCACCTTTTCCGATGATAGGAATGACTGTTGATCAACGTCAACATTGGACACCACTTCAATCTCCTATATGAACCGATGGAGTATGGTCGATCCAGACACTATGTCATCACACCACATTTACAAAGGATTGGGATGAGAAAGTTTATACCAGGAATTTTATTGTTTCATTAGTTTGTGCTCAAAGACTTCTTGAGTTTCCGACGGAGGATTTTCAGGAATGCTATAACTGGCCAATCTGTCTCCATGGGTCACAGGTTTATACTCTCAATCAGCTCAATTGAATTGTTCCTCAACGTATTCACCCTACATATTAAGCCGCTACAACAAGCTCTAAATTCACTTGCAATCTTCTTCTCTGCAGTCGTCGATGGTTAATCCAACCACGGATCAGTGAAAACGGTATCCGGACGATTAAGATGTCCGTTCTGTCTTTGACCTATCCGATTAGGTTAGCTCCACGGCCTTTAGACAGATTCTTTATAAATTTGCATTTCTGCTCAGGGCGCCCCTTATCGTATTTGAAATCTAGAGGGGTCGGTCGACGTTTGTTCATGATTTCTACTGAATCAGCGGAATCAGCACTTCTGTCTTATTTACAGCTTTTTGTTGAGTGAGCCACTCCGTAAGAAATCCACATAGCTGTTAATATTTCTGCCCAGCGTTCATTCGGGTCACACCGTTGTAACCGGTGTGGTTCTTTTGTCAGTGATGTCTGATAAGCATTTTGTGTATTCTCATTGCCTATTTTTCAAGTACATTTCTCGTTTAACAGTAATTGGTCTCTTAACACACGATAATATAAGGCGGGCACGAACAACACCACAGTCTGAGTCAAGCTGGCTAGTCCAAAATGAGCGACAACCCTTAGTGGAGTGGCGCCAATGATAGCTGACGACAATGTAATCTATTCGCGTTCGGGACTGAGTTGTACAGGGTGGTCTCCACGTGTTCGGCTGTTGTCGTTTGTGTTATAATGTGTAACTTGATGTGTAGAGTCTGTGGGATCCACATGCTTGTATCAGCCGATCACCATCTGGCATCGGAAAGACGTTAGGTTGTCGCTGAAAGGGAGGGTACATAACGTTTGTGTACGTTCTGTTTTGCTCTGTGATTCGGAAACGTGGCCTGTTCGCAAGGAAGATATCAACAGACTTGCTGTGTTTGACCATTGTTGTCTCCGTCATTTAACCCACATTAAGTGGACTGATCACGTGGGCAATGCAGCAGTTCGCCGACGCGTATTCCGGGACGCTCGAGATGCGCTATCAATTGGTCAACTAATTACGTTGCACAGCTTGCGATGGTTAGGTCACGTACTTCGTATACCAGCTGAGCGTTTACCGTATCGAGCATTGTATACTGAGACCACAAACAGTTGGGTGAAACCACATGGTGGTCAAACAACAACGTGGTCACGAAATATGAAGACCCTGACTGCTCCATTGAGCAGAGTGGGTAGGTGTCGCCTGCCTGGATGAGGTCCTCGTGATCACCCAAACCGCTGGTTAGAGACGCTATCCGAGATGGCGATGTGTCGCAGTCAATGGCGTACCTGTATCCATACCATTTCTAGTTCTTCCGCCTAGTCTTCTTTTAATAATTTTCAACGTTTTTAGTAACGTTTTCTTTTAAGATATTCCACGTCACTGTTGAGGTGAGCGATGGCCCGAGCCACAGTACCTTTTGGTCTGGCTAATGGCTTATATGATGATGATGATCATCATCATCATCGGTTTCGATGCACGGATTATGCTAGGTAAACCTGTTTGGATTATGGTGAGCATACAATGGGGGTGAATCATTGATTGAAGTTACAGTCGCTAACAGAGTAATCGTTAAATCAAGCAACATCCGAATAGGTATTCTTAGAGTAAAAATAATTCAAATTTCGAAATCAAATCAATTAGGAGATAACCATCTCAGACGATGTCGATCTAACGCTGTTACCGGCTAGAATATATAAAAGGTAATAGGTGGCTTAGAAGAAAACTTCGCAGTGTGATGTGTGTACTACCAAGAAGGAGAATGATTGAAAGAAGCCTATATAAAGAGAATAACGTGATCAAGAAAAGGCGAGATTCTGAGTCAGCAGCATAAATCCATTGTGTTATTGTTTAATTAACTCACTCATGCGCCAGCCCTTGCATCGTTTACTAATTTACTTGTACCTATGAAGTCGAATATATCTAGCAAACAACGAAGAGGCTTCTGATATGTGTCTTACAACACTTTCCAAGGTTAACTACGAACTAAATCGGGGACGTCTGATAGAAATAGAGGGAATATTTTTCAGACGTTAATGTTATCTATCCATTATCCTTAACTTGTCTTTCTTGAGAGTTGTTCATCACACCACCATAAATGTAATCATTTTGTACGAAGGCACTTGGTAGTTAACCACAGTGGTAGGGATTGTTAGTCGGGAATTCATGTCTTTATCATAGACTATTCTTCCCCGTTGCAACTACTCTGTTCATACTTGTTCGTTTGATTCCTCCTTCTTCGTCTTACCGTACATGCCTTGTATTAAAGTTTTTTCCTTGAGCCACTTATTTACTTTCATCTACTGCAGGTTGCGTCATCAGTAGATCAGTATTGTCCGTATTGATAGTTCCATACTCGATTCGTTTAAGCTTTGAACTGTTTCACTTCTTGACCACCTGTTCGAATATTGATTAGTTTAGATACATCCCTGTTTTGCTCTCCTTATCACACTCACTGACACGCTCCTATTCTGCGCTCATTTTAATCTATTTCCATCCACCTGTGTCTCACAACCGGAGCTGTCGATCAAAATGCCTCCGCAGAGTTTATTTTACGTAACCTTATTTGAATGTTCTAACTTCATCCGTAGAAGTGACTGCTTGAAACGGTATAGGTAACCGAGGACCGATCCCATTATGAGCCGTTCGTATTAACACTTGTAAGCTTTCTGGAGTTGGGAACGTACGTGACACTTCCAGTGTTCCTGCCTGGGGTTTGACACTCTGTTGATACCTAACCTTAGTTGGTCATGCAGCAGCTACTTACACGCTTATCACTATCTTTTCAAATTTTGTTTACTCTGCCATTTCTCACCTGCGTTAATCCAGAAATGGTTAATCGAAAAGTACAGCCCGAACGAATCATCTTGCCTCCGCTGAACTCGGCCAGTTTACCGTTACGGCTGGAATGCGGTGTCCGAGACCAATTGGAGCCACCTTTACCCATCTGGGCGGATCACAGCTTCCCAAGTCCGTTTCGATGGTCCTTTTGTGATTTGACCAATCCTGACAAAGCGACTCCTTTCGACTGTATGAACCGTGTACGCGAAGCTCCGATTCGTGTATCTGAATATTTTGAACACGTGGTTTTTACAAACGGTGAGTCACATAATCGGTTTACTCAATCACGTCTGTTCATTTCATTCGCACAGTTCCTTCTGTTTCGCGGTATTTTCCTGTGGTTTCAGTGTACCCTATTCTGAGGAACTTTCGTTACTTGTGTGGTGCATTTTTTGTTTATGCATGATGAATCAATTGTTCACTTTTTGCACTCCTGATCCATTTCGTCTCCGAGGAACTGACGAATGACTGCGAGTGACATTCACACAATACGTTTGTCGATGCCTTACTGATATGAATTGTGCTGATGATGGAGTGCATTTGTTTGACATTTCCTTGAAAGCACTGTTCCTTTAAGCTCTTCTGTATTCATAGCTCATTTCCAAAGTGCGAAGTCGCTTCACTCCTATCATTTTTGTACGAATGTACTGCGTGTCATTCCAAAACACTGAATCAAACCACAGTTGATAAAAGTGGTTAGCCGAAAACATAAACAAGTGGAACAACGACTTTTGCGCAGAAGAGAAATCTTGTGAGTTTTACGAAGGTTGTCTGTTCGTTTCAGTTTATAAAACGGAGGTTTGTGCAGTGATGAACAGATAAGTTATTGACAGTAAACCTTCACTCCTTACCATTGCACAAAACTTGGGACCATTTCGTGCTGGCGAAACTTTTGATCGTGTAGACCGGAAATCCGGATAAAGCTGATAGTGATCAAACTTGTCAATGTCTTTATGCTCGCATAACAAGTTATGGACCATTCATCGTGCTGTTTTCCCGGCCACATCCGTAGAATACATCTTAGACGGGATATTGATTGAGGTTGGTTAAGCCCGTGTAGAACTTGTCCAAGCTACTTCGTCCAATGAAGTGAAGGTTTCTCGCGTAAAGGATTCTATTACAGATTGCCGTGTCTTGTTATTTTTCATGTGATGGTGTTATGAAACACAGGCTGGCAGGGTTAATCATCGATAGGGATCGCCTAGGTTTCGCAACCACAGAGCAGTTCTGTGTGCATTGTCACCTTATGCACCCAGTTGTCTAGCGAGAGACGGATGTTACGCCTGCTCGGAGGTGTCTCATATTAGCAAACGTCAACTGGTTTGTAGGACTGCTTAACACAATCTTTTCTGGAACATCCCTACTATATTTGATAAGCCTTCAGTGTAAACGAACGTTGACCAATGTGTTGTTCGAAGACCGACATCACTTGTGTGGAAGTAGCATTTCCATCCAATGACTGAAAAAAAACAGTATTAGGACTTCCACCATTTAGCTTTTGTTGCGATTTCCCACACTAGAACTAGCATTATCATGACAACCTCATGCTACTGTATTTGTCACTAACACACGTACTGTCTTCTCTTCTCGTTGTTATTTGCACCCAGTTGAAACAGGTTGTATCAGCTTCGCTGTAGTAATCGATGAGGATTGAGCGAAATGTCCCTGCAACAAACATCTCACATATCATTACACATTTTTCAAAGGGCGTTCTTCTTGAGCTTGACGACAAACAGGTTCAGTGGTGTGATCGTCTGTCACAAATGGCGGTAGTGTGAGACTTTAAGTCAAACTCAACATTACCTAGACTGGGGACACTTTTTCCAAGTTGGATATCTTTGGGATCAGAAAGGTATCTCACTGTTAACTCAAAGGTCACGCTCGTAGCTATATTAATTTTGGACTGTGAGACTTGCCTATTAAATGTATGGTTGAATCTTTGGTTGCGGAGGCCTGATGGTCACGGATTGGACGGTGTCACCGGATACATCTGAAGATGTGAAAAAGCAGTTTTTTGGCTGCTAAAAGAAAAAACAAGCTCACTCTTCCAGGTCCTTTTTCCGACTGTCAGTTTGTGTTGTGAGTGTTTACTTACTGTTTATCTTGCTGTACGCTCTTTTCTGAGTTATCGGCTCAGTGATCTAAAACATGCTCGACAGCAAATCGGTGAAGTTAGTCTGGAATGAAGAGAGCAATCGGTAAATTGGAAGTGCTTTGTCAATTTATTCGCTCATGTTGAAAGTCTTTTCGGCTTATCTCTGATGATGGTAATGACGTCAGACATGACGGTGGTTAATGGATCTGAATGTCCTGTTATTCTTTTTTGGCTGGGGTATCTATCAGCTAATGACACTGCAACCCTGTGATATACATGGGAACAGCCGTTTCGCAAGCATCCTCTAACTCTCGTTTGTGACTCGTGTTTATTCGTAACTTGTGGGCATCTTGATGTCGAATTATTTCAAAGAGGCTCAAAGATTGAATCCTATCCCCATCCCCTCCTTCATTTTCCCACAAGGGCTTTTTATATCCTTGTTTCGTGATGTCATGGCAATTGAGCCACCGTTTCATCTCTGTCGTCAACACTGATCACATTTATCTTTTCGTCCTTATCTCGAAGTGCCTCTTTCCCTCATTGAAAATTGTTGTTCACACTAGTCCAGCTATGAAATGGGGTGTTGTGCGCCGTGTATTCGTTCAGTTATGAGCCACCTCTTATATGCTCTTGAAATTTAGGTTTAGGGCAAAGTCTAATGATGTCGTTGCTTGTCTAGTCACTACTATTGGTTCACGTCTACTTCTGTTTTCCAAGCCTTTAATCATATGGGGATTTTTTGTCATGGAGCTAATCACATTTGGGCGATACACTGTCAGACTGCCCATAACTAAATTACAGAAATGGGTGAGGTAACCGGGGCTCAAACGTAAAACGCTATGCTCAGTATTCAGTGCAATTACTCCTGAGCATTTTCCAGCCGGTTTCTTAGAATAGCCATTCCAACTTCTAATGTTGTTAGAACCGCTGCAGAAAGTAACCACCTATTTAATGTTAAAGCCTAAAGATTTCCTTTCACAGGTCGCTTGTATTCAGCTTGATAATCCAAGCCAGTGATGATTGTTGTACTATAATGTAACAGGCATCCTGGAGGCCACACCATATCTGTGTGGTCGCGTGAAGCATGCGGGATGCGCGTGCCTAGTGCACACGGCCAAGTAACTGATGCGCAATCGAGTATTACGTACATACGACACTGGTCGCGTGTGATTGTAGCTTTGGTTTCCGAGTGAACTCTTCGGTCAATATCTTTCGATAGTAAACAATGAGTTCCAGTTTTACTCCCTAAAACCCGAATTTTTTTTATTCCGAACTGTAGCTGAGCTTCGCGTTATCCGCTTTTAGGGCGAGTTTATCACCCCTTACTTTCGAAGGTATCTCGCTTAAACGAATCAATAACTGTGAACATGCAGTCGCTCTTCTATATAACAAATGTGGCACAAACATGTCGGTGGTGTTCTATGTTGCTCCTGCAAACAACGGTTTTGGTGATGCCTCGTTCACGAGACAACAGCGCTACTAGTTGTCTGTGCCATAGGTTCGTTAGTTATCCACTAACTGAAGATTGTCTTATCGTCCAGCGACATTGATGTCTTGCTATCAGTCATGCTGCTCCAATCCGTACCGCTTGACACCGACACTCCTTTTATCTCGTGTCACAGTTGCATCTGAAAACAGGTGCAGGCTCGTAGCCATTTGTCCACATTTCTAACTTTATCAGTACACTTGCTTGCTTCTTGCGACTACATCGATCTGGCGCAGTTTCCGGCCCGTTTTTTTAATGGGTCACTTTCAGAACTTGTTTATTCGTTGACGTCCAATCCGGTTAAAATACGTTCTTGTCGTTGTCCATCCCTTAACCGAATGTTTTCCGCGTACGTCTAATGTCAACCTGTGTGTTAATCGTTTTTGTGGTTACCTTGTCTTATTCCCTTTAGCTGAGTTTATTTTCATCTGTCTGCACTACGCGGCTAAACTTTTTTCCTCACTGTCTTACATTACTTGCTTGTCGTGTGCAGATTCTGTTAACGTGAGTTGTGTTGTTTATGTTCTGTTTTCTTGTGACATCATCTGCCAGCTATTTTCAATGACTTCCATTATTTTGTACCTGCTGGTGGTCTGCGCTTCTTGGTGTACCGTGTCACATATTCTCATGTTTGTTTCCCCTGCCATTCATTCTATGGTGTCAATAATTTTCCATATTCATTTGGGCATATTGTTACCTAAAGTGAATCATGTTCTTTTGTTTAACTCATCCGTGTTTGACGAATATAAATCCGGATTTACAGGATGACCAGTGGGTTATAGATAGGCTCTTCTGAGATCATTTTCAAAAGGGATTCCTGTGGATGTGTACA
The DNA here is from genome assembly GCA_013368495.1 of Paragonimus heterotremus. Taxonomy (NCBI): domain Eukaryota; kingdom Metazoa; phylum Platyhelminthes; class Trematoda; order Plagiorchiida; family Troglotrematidae; genus Paragonimus; species Paragonimus heterotremus. The sequence goes on along the minus strand of LUCH01002822.1, from coordinate 22,425 downwards.
TAAGCGGCGTTTCGGGTGCTTCTGCGTGTTGTCTTGCAAACGACTGTTTGGTTTCCATTCGTTTTGTGAGTAGACTGAATCAGTCATTTCGGAGCCATGTTCTTTGCGTTGGTTTGCGTGGTGAGAATGTTAACCCATTGCTAAAGTTTGCTTGATACCGTTCAGTCCTATGTATCGAATGACAACGCTTAGCAACAAGATAGTTTCACTTTCTTAACAGAAGCCAAACATCACAGGTCTTGCAGATTTTGTAACAGGTGATGTGATCTCTTTCTGTATCTGAAAGACAAAGCGTATAATGTATGTGTACGAACAGAGTCCTCCTGTGTGTCTGTGACACTCGACCAGCCGGCGTGTAGGACGTTTACATTAGTGCTTGTCTTGAAACGCCCATGTTTCTGAAGTATACACGCACTTATGTTAGCATCAGCAACTTGTATTGAAAACATCATATTTGCATTGGCCAGATCCGCTGGTGTTTCTTTTGGATGGACAGACTTAAACATGCCTTACGTATATCAACTCATCACTCGGAACGTCGTGCTCCGTTTTTGTCTGCTGGGTCAATGCATGACATGGATTCGAGGCATGAAAGCTGCTTATATGAAGGCTTGCTTCATTTGGTTTGTGTTCAAAGTACCGGATGTGACAAAAGTCGTTGCGAGTGATACTGACGTTATGGGTTTCTGTTTCCAAAATTAATTGTCTATTTTTTTCACCCCTTTCACTTTGTATTCATTTTCTCCTGTTATGGCCTACGAAACTGACCCAGCATGGTTAACAAAACAGTCTTTTGTGCAAGACACTGGCGGTTCACTCATCGATTGAATCGAAAACGGAATGATTTACCAGCGGTACACAAGCCACAACTGTTACATAAAATGGCTCCAAAATGGCGACCATGGGAATATTCTAGTCGTGAGAATTTGAAATCTGCGAACCAACGTCAAATCATAAAGATCTAAATGTAAAATCGAATTTTCCCGTTAAGTCCCCCCTATCCCCACCATCTCCCCTTTGTGTATGTGTTATCAGATTGGTGTCAACCACATGTTATTGCTTGTGGCATTAAGTTGGCATAAAAGCGGTCATTTTAATTAGTTACGTCGCCCGCTAAAAAGTTTTCCCCCACTTAACTTTGACCGATTACCGGTACTGACTCCACTCGGTTCTTTGCTAAAGAAAGCAGTCATTTAGATCAAAATATTTTGTCCTCAAGAATGTACTTTCCGATATCCATTGGTTATCACTGGATTGCGATCCTCTGGTTCTCAGTGTGACAGTTCTTCGTAGACTTGAATACTTTGCTATCCTGTGGAGTACACCGGGTCACTTAAGGTTAGTCATATACATCAACATATATGATGACCTAATGCAGAAACAGGATTTAGTCGACTGTGCACTTTCTTGAAACGTACGCTTTCACATATCTTTATATGGTCAAATACTGCTGCAGTTCACGCCCCCTTCCATTTCTATACTTACCTATCTGTAGTTTATCAGTTTGTTTGATTTTGCTGTCATTCGGTTTTGGTGAGTTTACGTACCGCACCTTAACAGTCAAACTGAGATAATGAAGCTCATTTCCAACAACAGCAACAGCTACTAGCTGAGACGATAACCTCAGTTAGTCATAGCCTTATCGTTTACCAACAGTCCTGGTACGAGTCAGCTGTTTCTTTTGGATTAATAATTCTAAACGGCTGGTTTAGTTGTCGTGGGTTAAGAACATAATGTTGAATCCTGGTGATCGTGTTGAGACTGCAGGATTCATCATCATCATACAGAACAATACATCAATGGTTCACACTGATGCTTAACTGCCACACAACGACGAAGGAAAAAAAGTGAACCGTGTCCAAAAAGAAAGGGACAGAAAGAAACCTGACTACTACAACAGCTTCGTCTATATTCAAACATTCAACATCAAGGTGTCTACATCTTGCAAACAAACAACCAAGCTGTAAGTGAAGGTAAGGCGTCACCAACAAGACAGCTTCCAGGCTTGCTGGCGACGCCTTTATTCACTACTATGTGTAGATGCTTCGTGAAGACGGAAACGTACTGATCGGCACATACCATGATGTTTATTTATACAAGTTTTTTGCATTGTTGACCCGTTTGTAGGTGTTGCGCGTTAATCTGTGAAGCGAAAATATTTAGAATAATTAAGAGCAATCAATAAGACTGATTTAAAGGCTTTGTTTAGAAAATCTTAAATCGAAAAAACTTTCGGCGATTGACTGATTCACTTAGACAGTATATTTGGATTTGCGGTCTGGATTTATGTTTGACTCTGGTTTTCCGTTTACCTAAAACTGGGCTGATCACTTTGAGTGGAACTGATAAGTTATAGTTTTTTTCTAGTTAGAACTTAGCACGATAGTGTTCACTTCACTTGGTAGCCTCACAGGATGGACCAATTAGTTGCATTGTCTATCCTCAATTGAAACACTGTTCACACGCGATTTGTTCAAACTTGTGATAAAATAATTTTCGCACAAAATGATGTCGACTCACTTAGTTGCAGTGTTCCTTCCTAGACCATTCTGAGTGTTTAACTGCTTTTGTTTGATGATCAATATGTCAGTACTTCACATATGTTTCAAGTGGGTCTTTACACGCTGAAAATAAGCCGATTTCAGCGCACATGTTGTCGCCAAAGGTGAAGGTATGGCTATCCCATTTGATTTCTAGCATCCGATTGACATGAATTGTCAGCATCTCTATATTTAAGCAATCACTGGGAAGGGCTCAGCCATAGAAAAGGGCATTCATTGGGTGAGAAATGACACCTTCGTTCAGGAAAAATATCAAGAAGTAAGCAGTTGGTGACGTCATGGTCATTACGGTCTCCTAATGGAACTATGAATGACAATTCCACTGTCGGTCCATACAAGGATATACAATATTGACATGTGTACAAAAAACAAAGCTGGGATGATGTATTCCCCTCGAGGTTAGCCAGATGGTTAGTTTATTTGAGTACGATAACCAAAATCATTTATGGGTGATGTTCAGCTTTCGACAGATTTTGAGGCCAAGAAAATGATTATTCCCTTTGATCATGTGTACAGGCTTTCTAGGTATACTTTAACCCTTCCAGATCACTTTGACCCATTTCACCCTATCACCGTTGTTTTTGACAGTTCCTGATCGTTTTCATTCGGTGGCTTTCAAATAGACGGACATTCTGTCGCTGACCTTGTGGACAATCTCTACTCTGATATCCAGCGCTTACACATTCGGATTTCTCTAACGTCCACTCACGTTGCTGTGACTTTACAAGCTTCAATGGCACGTGTATGCGTGTGCCGTTTGTGTGCTGTGTTGATCAGGTTGTCTATACTGACTAGGACTTCGATCCTTCCAGTTTCTACTATGTCAGATAGGTCAGTGGGAGGCGGCCAGATAAAAAGCGATTTAGCAGATAGGTTTCTATGTCGCACTACTGATTGCATAGGGTTGTTTAGGTAGAGTCACGAATTTATGAATATGCAGCGAAACGATATTTATGGTTGCAGAACTACTGTCTTCCAAGTACAGAGGGAGGGGGTTGGAACAGATGCCCTCAAACAAAGAGCACTTCGATTGCCCAAAGGTTGACCGTGACTGCCGGTGCATTATCCAATACGGTAGAAAAATATCCGGTATGATCTAACAGCCTGATTTAGCTTCGAATACATCCATAGCTCACAGCGGTGTTGAGAATCGGGCGGCCATGAGTTATTCACTGCGTGCCCGGGTTGGGTTAGCCCCCCACTTGAGTCATTGGCTCCTGCTGTGGTTCTCCAAGAAGACTGTTCACTCCCGACTTTCAAGTCATTTGGTCCGGGTGAGGTCCCCCCAGAAAAACCCTATTTCATTTTGTCCTCTGGGTCTAATTGTTGAATCAGAATCTCGATCTGAGGTCTCACATGTCAATCTGAGACATGCGCTTGGACGCAAGACATTGCCCATTGGGACGTAAAATATGCATATGTTGCTGGATCTATGGATCGCCGGACGGTCATAACGCTGCACCCCACTGATCGCTATGGAACTGCGCCGCTACCTCATCATTGTCACAGCCTTGGGTGAAACTAAACTTGCAGACAAAAGCAAGCTGTAAGAAGCAGATGCTGGATACACTTTCTGTTGGATAGGTTATCCGGCAAACAGTGCTCGAATAACTGATGTCTTTTTCGCAGCAGCCGACCACATCAGTTGTTTGATGATAGGCAAACAGTCTTAGATTAGCAGGTCATCAACTTACTCATATTTCACCATCAGTGAAGAGACAACGAGTACGTTAGGCTCAAGCGGGTTATATCAATTAAGTCCGGTTTTTCCCGTTCGTATCGATCAGCGATTGTCGTCGCTTGGCAACACACTCGCCCCTCTTTTCAGAAACCCAGGTCAATTTGATCTTCTATCATCCCTTTTCTTCAGCTTTACTGGTGTACTGTATAATAAATGTTCTGTTTGTGTGTCTGTCCAACCTGGAATTTTGTTTTTCCTCCCTATCTCTTCTAGAGTGGAATAGTCTGTATTCTTATACTGAACTATTTTTTGTCTTATATTTTCAGTATTTTTTTGCAGTCTAGATCTTACCATTAGAGTCCATTTATTTTCTGACAGATAAAGGTTTCACTTTCATACTAGTATATCAACTGTTTAACCAGCATTGGTCGGCTGAACACAGTGACCTTACTCATATGCCTCTCAGTTATACCTTCAGGTCTGCACTGGATACGTGACATGTGATTTAAACTAAAGGTGGTGCAGCGCAAGCCGCGTCTGGTAACCACTATGCACAAGCATTCTTTGGCTTCTGTCACCGTGACAGGCTAATCCGAAACGGATGCTGCCAACCGTGTACCGTCTGTAAACCCGTTTGTTTGCCAGTGTTGACTGAAAGTATTTAGAAATGTTTGTACACGGTTACTGTGGCCGAAAGTATGACGGCCACAGTCTAACATACGGACACCTCAATCTGAATGTGAAGGCTGTAGGTCAACTACATTCTGCAAATGCTAAGTTACTGTAAAAAATAAAACCTGTACGGCAAGTTCGTGGCACACTAATCTCAACTTATGTGCAAGGTGGAGTTCACTCAAACCCTGAGTATTTAGCAATGTTAGGTTGCGTTGCAGTTAAAAGGCTTGTAACTACGCGCTTCACATTATTTTCACTAATTTCAAAACAGTTTTTCGTTTGAATTCTCGTCGTTTCATTTGGCTTCGCACTTCTAATACACCACTCTTTTTTCATCGCTTAATGCATTTAAACTACTCTTTGGGGTTCGTTTCAAATCCTGGAATCTCAAGTCGTTGTACACAAATCTTACCGAACGATTCAAATTCTTTTCCTTACTTTTAGGTACATTGGTTCTGTTTCAACGTACCACTGCGGCTTGGAAAAATATGGGTCTGCTGTGTTGGAGTCATCTGCTCACGTCTTCCATCTTCTCTGTATATTTTGGTGGCACTGAATCCAAGCCGGGAACGATTGTGTATGATTCCCGTCAGCCTTACCCGCAGCAACATGGTATCCGAGCCCTTTCGCCCACCTCTCAGAATATCGTCATTCGAAAGGGTCCCGTAGGTTATCGTTACTTGTCTATAATTCTTTTTGGCGTATTTTTCCTCATTGAATTCATTGTTAGCATTTTCTCGGAACTCTTGTCTGCTTCGCTTTAGTTTTTTGGATATGATGTTTTTTAACCAGGGAAGATGTTTCAAAAAACTTTTTGGTTTGTTTCCTTCATTATTTTAACTGTCGTTATGGTGTTTTCGCCGTGTGACATTCTGGCTTATATATGAATAGCGTTACCTCCTCGAGAGTGTAAGAATTTCCGAGACGTGCGTTGTCTTCAAAGACCTTCATCGTCTGCCCGTGCTACAGAAACGACGTGTGTTTGATGTCTTTTCTCATGTTTTAGAGTGGCCGCTGTCGTTCACTACATCTTTTGGTGAGAAACATCTGATACATGACGATCCTGCTATGTGACTCGTCTAAGAAACATCAGGCTATCGTTGATTGCAGTTGTGTATATTGCCGTCGAACGATCCGTCATGTTAGATAGTCGCGTTAGTAATCATGCACGTATTTTCAATCTTTTAAAATAGATACCCGCTCACTTAAGGATGGGAGTTGCTCTGTCTACCACGTATGAAGCACATGCACCATTTGTTAAAGATGTGAGCCTAGACAGAAAGTTCTTAGGGTCGAGTCGTCCTTGATTCCGACAGTGGCGTAAAATGTACCGGACTAATTAGTCGTTAGAAAATGGGTAAACGGATCTAATAAAGATACAGAAAACGTTTTGTGGCGAGTCTGCCACTTTATCTGTTAAACGTGGATAGAAAAACTTAGCCATTGGCCGCGCCATGTCTGATCGGCACCTAAATTAACCACGAGGTCGTCAATCGAGTCGGCAATACTTATGCAGTTTACTTAATGTAGTAGTCATGATCCTGATATCCACGTTATCATTTGGTCACTCCGAGTCATTACCCAGTTGTTGGTGGTCTCGGTAACAGATGTCCATTGCGATTAACGTTCAGCTGGCATCCGGAATACGTGAATCAGTAGATGCGGACACTACAGTTCGCTTAGTTGACAAGTTACTCGAGTATCCCATGTTTTCCGGACTACGTCCCGGCAAGCGGCCGCGTTGTTGATGCGATTGTTTCACTTGGCATGAGCTAATTGATGGAGACAGCGATGGTTAAGTTCAGAAGTTTCTTTGTCTCATCCTCGCAACTGCATGACAAATCAGATGGCACACTAGCATTGTTCTCCTCTCCATTCAGTGGCAACCGCCTCTGTTTTCGATGTTATAGCTGTCACAAGTTAGCAAACGGAGCATGTCCCATTGCTCCTGTTGATGATTTTTCATCTGCCGTGGTACAAGTTGACGGGATAATGCGACCCACATACGCAAACAGTACCCGGCAAAATGTTTACATTGAAAAACGTGGAATAGAGGAATGCCTTCTAAAGTGTGACTGTGCACTCTTAGGATGCAAGGCGCGGTGTACATAATCCATTCCTACCGTTTACGTTGTTCTGATTGATAGACGGGCCAAGCAAGACCATGTCATTCGCTCACCCTGTGTCGGTCAACTTAGTGTCAGGAAAAACTTTAGCATCAAACTTATTGAATTCTTGACCTAGGCTGTCTTCCATGAAAACAGTGAATAATGACAGAGAGATTGGACACCTTTGGAGAACACCAGTCAACGCGAGCACTCGAGACAGTTGTCCGTACACGCTCATTCTGCTTGCAGGTTGAGTATGCAATGCCTTTAAGAGACTCACTTATCTGGTACTCTTTTGCGAGAGAGACAGTCTCACAGTACGTTACGGGAAACCGTGTCGAAGGTACACATCGTGTTCCAGCTGATTGTCTCCCTAGTTGGATATAATTCACAAACCAACAACGATCAAATAAAATCTCGATTGTGCAACGATTTACTTACTGTCTGCGGAAACTTCACTTACTCCGTTGGAGAAAGTCGGTCGACGTCGTCTATTAAATTGGAGATTGTCATTGCTCCAACCACAGAACCATCTCGTCATTCGTTTTCAGATTGACTGTGTGTATATCATACCGAACACTTAGGTTGTTCGGTTTCGGGATTGGAGTTCGGACAATCGCTGTGTCTCCACCGAGTTATTTCGTTCGTTTGTTCTCATATGAAGAACCGCATTTGATATAACTTGTGCAACACTCGCAGTTTATCTCCGCTTTCACATTCCAGTAGAATTCTCAGTTGGCCCCTTCCGAAGGCGGCCCTCCCATTGCATGATCCACCTCCATTATCTCACATATTTTCAACAGACCTCCGGATTGATACTTGTGGCCAGCTATCAAGCCAGGATGACTTCGACTACTACCCAGTGGTCTAAGGATGGAGAGCCTATTTCGTTCGACTTCCCCGTGCGAACTGCATTTACGCTCGCCTTCCCAGAGGTCATACTTCGAAATCATTCAGGTGAACATTCATTCCGTTTTTTCTCGTGCTATCCTGTTTTCTGTTTATCACGTTTCGGTGTGGCTTGTGTTAACGTGTAAATATAATTGGACTTCAGTTCAGTGCATACGCCCAAGTAAACAGTGACCATGATTTGTATCCCTAAACGATAACAAATAGTACACGTTATGTGACCTTCGTGCTCTCGCCCATTATTCACCTGCTGTTATGGAGCGTTCTCTTTAAATGGTACTAGTTTTACAGCAACGTGAATATATCTGTAACTTCGACTTCGCCATGCCTTATTTTACTGATGCAGTTTACAGTGCTGATATTAAGGGGCACTTCGTTTTTTCCATATAGACAGAACTAGGTCTGTGTTCAAGCCTGTTGCTCTTCACAAGTGCAGTTGCACTCGAAGTAATATCTTTGCCATTTTGCTCTTATGTAGCACGTATAAGTTGTTCTCGCTTCATTGAGAATCTGTGTTCGCATATGCGCTCTCTCTCTCTGTGCTGTTCAATTACTATCCTATTTGTGCACTGGCCTACTTGCCGCTAGTTCCATATAAGACGTATATCCGTCTAGCAAGGTTTATTGTGAGGGCGGTTTCAGTTATTCGTCTTTCGTAGCCGGTCACTAACCCACTTTTCTGAACCCCTGACTGTATGTCTCGCCAATCCGCTACATATGTTTATCACTCAGTCTATGCTTGTGTGGGCAGTGGTCTACTGATGTGCCAATCGCCTCCAAACTGTGAACACCGTAAAAATCGAATTTGTTCTGTGCAGTGACTCAGCAGACGAATGTGACGCAGCCGTTTGCGTGTGTGCATGTTTCTTGTTTCTTGACACGTCATTTACACTTCCAATTATCACTGGACGCCGTTATGTGTTTAAAAGTGGTTCATCTTGCCGTGCTTGATCAGACGTGCATGATGACAGTCTGGTAATAGCTAGTTGGTTGTTCTGAATGTTGCCCTGTGTGCCTTGGTGGCAGTCGATGTTTGCTTCAGCCATCGGTGCAGAAATATGAAAACGGAACAGGCCGCTCTGTTGTTGGGATGTTATGAGTCAAGATTGTGTATATGACGTCATCATGGCTGCCACTTTAGGGGTCAAATTGTGGTCATGCATGCTTACTTCTTCCCATACGAGTGGGACAGGTAAATTGCTTTTGATTGTTTTCCTCAACCACAGATCAAGCGGAGTGCAGTCAGTCGGACGGGTGCCTATGCTAAGAAGTTCCGGATCCGGTAGTTGAAGAGAATGAACGTCCTCCCATATAGTTCGGAGGTAGAATACTCCTGATAATCTGTTGTTTGGTTGACCATGAACTAAAAAGTTACTCAGCGTACCAAACCTATGCAATTGTGTTGTTAATGCGTCTACTGTTTTCGGGTGTATTGAGTCTTTATCCGGCCCAAACGTAGAGGGGTGTGTGGCACTTTGCATATGTTGTTACTCACAGAATCTCGTAACATCGACTGTTGACATTTCGTCGATTCCCACTGAACATGAGAAAATTCTTGTGCATCTAACTTTAGTAAACGTCACAATTTCGGAAGCTTGTTCGTTAACGATAAAGCAGAAGACACACTGTCTTGAGTCATATAGATTTAACATCACCCACGATTGATCGCAGCTATCGCATTCCCATTGCCTTTCCAGACGACTCCTTTCGAAAATAACCACTAGACTCGAGTTTCGTCCTCATTTGAGCTCGTCAGTAATGCATATCCTTGCCAAGGCCGGGACTAGAACTCCGGCCACGCTTTTGATGAGGCAACCCTGTTGGGTCGGCTTGTTTCATCTTGTTGGTCTGTCTCGTTGTTTCCTCTAACATCACTTCTAAGCCGTCTCATTTATTTTTGTAACTCGGGCTCATGTACATCTGGGACTGTAAGACGTTCCCTCCTAGATGAAGCAAGGCGTACAGCCATGGCCTGGTTATATTTTCGTTAATTGTCCCCTCTCGTTTCAATGTTCTGGCGAGCTTGTTCACAGCCAATTCATATGCCGCTGCCGGCTGTCGATGCGTCATTTGCCAGTGCAGAACCCTCGTTATTGTATCTGTGTCATCCGTTCGTCGACTCAGCTCACAATCCGACTTGATTGCATGGCGGAATCTGGACGGGTTATCAAAACATTAGAATACCAGGATTTTAGCAATAAATTTAGAGCTCTGAGTACATGGATCGAACCCTGTGAAAGGTTTGATGACTATGAGGTTTCTGCTAGAAGTGATCGCACAAGTTAAACGTCCAGCAGGGAAAGCACGATTGTTGAGAACAACGGAAACCAATCGCATTACCTGTGGATCTACGTTGTGGAGTCTATGTCAGGTCATAGCTTCCCTGCACACTTCTTTATGGCGACCGGATGTTAACAGTTTAGGATTCAGATGACGCCGAATTAGGATGGTCGATACCTTCAAAAGGGCCGATCGTGTACACGATCTTCTCCTTGGGTAACGGATCCTGTACATTTGCATCCCGTTGGTCACGTGTTTAACTTTTTGGAACGAAAAACTGGTCAGTTTACATTGCGAACCTAACCGTCCCTCCAGCAATGTTGGGACATGCTCCTTTGTTAACCTAACTCATTCTCCTTGTATGTCGCATCCACAAAACTTCACACCTTTCATAATGTACTCACATTTCAATTGCACCAGTCCTATCCTGTTTAGTTACTTGCACTCCGCAGGTGTAATATGCAGCAGCTCAAAAAATAACACATTGTTGGGTCTTCCCACTTTCTCGCCTGATACCTGTGCATATTCTCTATACCGCACGCGTTGCGGTAAGTAGCACCTGATTTGTTGTTGTCGTTCCTGTGTGAACTAGCCTCGTCCAGTCAAATGGTTTGACCTTGGTATGCCGCCTTCCACGCACGGTAATTTTTTGTTTCCTCGGTGTACTGCGTGGTGGTGCACCTCGATCGGATCATCTTTCACAGTGAAGTGGAGAAGTTTTGTCATGTCAGCACTCACAGTGTAATCGAGAGCCACAGCTATATACACACAGAACGAAATGTTTACTCAGACGCCCATTTGAGCCCTCACTCAAACAAAGGTGCTGATTCCCAGTCCACTTGAGAGGCATTAACACTGAATGTCAGTTCTGACGAGAGGAGTTGGTGAACCGATAATCTCACAGAAGGCATGCATGCCTTACCTCTAGCCAGTTCGATCAGTTCGAATGTGCACCGATGTGTTATCTCACAGTACTTCTCTCATTGTTTGCCGGAACAGCTCCACTACAATAGGCGGTTAATGAAACAAGTCAAAAGTTGATTGTTTCACTTGTCGAGCAATAGAGTTGGGGAATACGTACATTTGTCGTGTCTTGGCGTAAAAAATATCTGTACAGAATTTGGACGGCAACATCCGGAGAGAAAACAACTGTACATGTTAGTGCCAAGAGTGAATGACGGGTTCGTTAAGACAGTTTTCATGTGGGAAAGCAGTCCTACAAACTGAACTGAGAAGAATGTGATTCAACACAACTCAAAATACTCGGAGTCAGACAGACGGGCACACAAACCGAATTAGTCACCTTAAGGCTCAAAAGTTTGACGTGCCTTCGGTGAGATGGAAGTATCAATTTTGAATCGCCATCGGAAACATTTACACTTACAGTCTGTGCAGCCCTAGAGAAGTCAGTTTCCTTACAAACAGGTAAAAAGCGTGTTACCTGTTTAACGTGGTTCAGTTCGATCAGTACACATGTATTTATATGTTATCCTAGGTCATTAACGTTTACCTAAAACCAGTGTGATGCAAATGTTTTGTGTCCATTCGTGGAAATATAATTTTTCAAGATGAAGCGGGTTTCTAGGGAACAAAGCATTTCAATTTGGACAACACTTTTTGAACGAGCTGCCCATGACGATTTCGATAACGCTACAAATCGCCTTCATCACAGCGCTCATATTTGGACACAACACTCAAATAATACATTTCGACAGGAAGTGGAACAACACGCCTCAATAACAAGGCTACAAAACATGTCAAACGATACTTATTGTTTTGGCAGTATGGCTACATTTTCATTACTCCAGCCTGCAGTCCATTATGAAATTGCTAATGTAATGTGGTTGAGGCGTGTACATATGTTTGTTTGCTGTAGTTGGCCTTGACTATTTTCTGTGGGGCTCAAGTCGGTGGTCGTTGTTGACATACCGTGCTGACTAAATCGGCAGATGGATAATAACTGTGTCTATTTCGACGTGTTCTTTCAATCGTTTGAGAGGGCTTGGTACTCATTGTCCGGTCGGTTGTATTTTATCCTGCTCATCATCAAGCTTGGTAAGTTCGCCGTTATTGGCCGTGATGAGCTGTCTTCGTAGTCCTAATCTGTCTTGTTTGTCAAGGCTTTCTGTTTCTGATAGTTGATTCTTATTAAATTCTTCAGTGGGATGTTCTATGGTACTTAGCCAGATAGTAATTAGCAGCACTTATACCATAGACGCCAAACGGTGATGTACCTTAATTTCATTGTCTTGGTGCATGCTAAGACATCTCGGTTCCAACGGCGTGCTTGCGTCAGCATTCCATTTCCGCGGCCCTGTCACGCCGTGTTGACTGATCCGTTGAGCAAGGACATTCACCTCCGCCCACCTTCATGCGTTGAGCTGATAAACAAACACCTGATTGACTTAACCGTAGCGGATCCGCGTAGGTCCAGTATTGTTCGTGGATGTGCGTGTGGATTACTTCCTTGTGGCCAAATTGTACCCGTCTCACTGTGTGCGGAATTTGATTAGATTTGTAATTTTAATAGTTGGACGGACACAAAACGGTTGCAGATCACGTCAGCAGATTGACCCGTGAAACCCACGCCACTAGCGATGGTTAAAAGCATATGGTGACTGATTGGGGGTGACGGTAACAAACACTCAATATAATCTACCTTCGTCCCCCATAAACACGATTGTTAATCCGCCTCGTTTTTCATGTTTGTTAGGCGTCTGAAGCGAGTGACAACATAAATCATGAATTTCGTAGGCATAGTTTTAACGTCATTGATGGGGGTGTTTTTTATGGTCTGTATAGTTTCAGTGAATTCTGTCCAATGTTAATCTACTGACTAGCCATGTTTGCCTACTTCTCATTGGTTGGATTGTGTCGGTGGTGGCCTTCGATTACAGTTGCTGCTGTCAGCGAGTGTGTTTATTTCAGCTGTTCTCGTTTATTCACCATGCAACCTTTTGTTCTAACCGGCATTCCGTTGTTCCAAATTATTGTTTGAGCTGTTGTCAGTGTCCTGACAAGTGGGTGACTGTTGTGCGCGTTCGAGCTGCGTTTGCCTCGTTCAGCTAAGATAAGTTACGGATAACTCTGCAGCTGTCGTACCACAAGACGTTTGCCATTGTGTGACACAAAGTCTTGTGAGCACAATGCTGTCTGGCTGTCCAACCATGGACGGGTATAGTGACGGCGACCGAGATCGACTCTGCGACCGTATAATTGGTAGTCAGACGGTGTCATCACTCGGCTATCGCGAATTCTTTCGGATGCTTTTCATTGGTCCGTTCGCCAAATGAACGAGCGTTAATCAGATATTGTTCGCAATCGTGTACAATTCCGTAACGGTTGTCAAATAAAGTATACCGGAAACCAGGATCCACTCCTCGTAAACGACTGTGGTCACCGCTGAATTCGTGGTTGAAGGACACTTTCTGCTGGTCCTTACGTGAAGTACTATGGAATATCATTAGAATACTGAACAGCAAGTTGCCACTTAGACCGAACCGTTTGCACGCTTTGGATAGAATAAGATTTATCTAACCGGGATGGTAGCTGTTGAAGGTCAGAAACTGGACTGAACAAAGAATAAGGCTGTCGATAAAAAAAATTTTGTGCCACTGTGAAAGTTAATTGGTGCCTGTGTTTGAGATGTATTTTCTAAACGTCTTTTGCGAGGAAACTCGTCGTCTGATTTTGGTTAAATTACTGACTTTTTTCAGATATTTCTGAAAACATCTGTTCTCTTTCTGTCTATCTTGTACCATATGTAATTTTAAACCACTGGTCGGGTAAATACTGACCTACTTTGGAGAGTTAACACCTATGTCGCAGAGGGAGGCGTTTGTTCAAAAACTGAGTTATGTGACACCAGTCGCTGAGATGTGTCCTGAGCTTAGTGAGTCATCCTTGCAAACATGTCCACACTACATTTAAGTGTAAAACGATGTGTTTCTCAGGAATGTGTGCATTTCAACAGTCATCCATATTTGAGTTGATGTACGTGACTGGCCGGGACGGTAAACAGTTCGTAATTCCACTGTCAACAGCTTAGAAGCACCGCGAAAGAGCTGTATGTGTACGAAATTACTGGTGGTGTCAATGTTTAGATTAACCTGTTGCTACATGTGGCTTTTACTGACGGGAGTGTGGACAATGTAAAAATCCACCTAACAACCTTCGCTTAGGTGTTTGTCATTCGCGCACGACTGCGCCTATCGGGTACGATGCTGCAGCCCTGTATAAATTGCTTATATTTTTGAAGGACGCGCGGTGTAATGATCAACGTCCGGCCGTTGAGTTACGCGTAACCTGAAAACAGATCCCCAAATTGAAAACAAGATTGGATCCAAAAATTTCTACGGTACTATTAAGGAAATGCACCAATAATTACAAAAGACAAACCTCAAACGTTCGCGACGATAGTCTCGACCATTAAAATCAATGGTTTCTCACTAGGGCCAGCAAGGTCAAATATGAGCCGTCACACCAGTAGGTCATGACAAGAATGGCTGCTTCCACCGTGGACGTTTATTGACACATTAGTGCAATAAAAAAGTGGGGTGGGTGAGGTAGTAAGAACAAGTGTCAGGTTAGTGAGAAAAATAAGGAATGCAAACGATGTGGACGAATTTTCTCACTTCATTGACCAAATTTACTCCTAGTATGTAACATACTTATGTAGTAGTGCAATTGTCTTCTGAAGGCCGGCCGATTTAGAATGCCCGCTTCATAGCATGATGTTGAAAAGTGGGTATGTTTGATGCAGTGTTGTTTTTGCTGTTTTATTTAATACAATTCCTGTTTCATCCTGGCGTGCAAGTGGAAGTGAGCGCTCGGTCTCATGAACCGGCCGATTTTGTCTAGCTTTGTGCAACAGCTAAATAGTCAACTTACAATGAGTACATTGCTCAGTTTTATCGATTTGATGTTTCCATGTTTTGCGCGTTTCACTCGTTCACTTTTTCTCGCAAAACAATGTGTGGGCCCAGTTCCTAATCTAATCGATACGAATGATCGGGCTCATTGTATCACTGTTAGCAATTGATAGAAGCGTGACGTCAACATTTACAACTCCGAAACCCGGGCAGTTGAGTTTGACTTCGTCCCATTGATCGTGACAACCGAAATTTATATGAACTCTCCATGCGCGTCACTTGGCATCATTACATCGCTCCAACTCGTTAAGGTCTTCCTGGCCTGTAGTGTGCGGTGGGGCGTGAAACAACGATATCATGTACATTTGCACGGCTTGGATTCAAACCTGTGAATGGTCCGCAGGTTTAATCTGTCTTGTCTCTTTTGTGTATTCGCCGTGGGTTGAGTTATGTGGCCTTGTGTTAACTGTCGGCTGTTTGCTACCCGATATTACTGACGACTAGCCAAGCTAACATAATTACTAAGCACAAACGTCTATAGTCGTTCAATATACTTGATATTCTATTCAAAGACCTAAACCGAACTACGGAGCTAGAACCACTCGAGAAACAGGTGCAAGTACAAGTACAAGTCGACCTTGGAGACCGCTCACTTACAAAACATCTGATGACAGGATATTAAAGTTTTCACTAACATTTTAGTGCGTTAGCTTGAGACGTTTACTCTACTTCGTCTGGTGCAAAATTTTTCTTTATCGCTTTCCGAAAAGCAGTGACTATCACTCTGAATAACCTTTGTCTAATTGTTTTATTATTGTCCCGTTATGAGAGTCGTGTTGTTTGCTTTTGCGCCGAACGAATGATTGTTCAGTTTTACCTGTGTTCAATCAACGTTCCATTTATCGATTGGTGTTCCTTCACTGCCTAACTGTGACTTAGTGGGAATGGCTCTGACTGTTTTACATTCGTGCGTTCAAGTCCGGGTTACCATGACAGCTTCTGCTACCTGAGTTTCACCATCCTGACAGTTTACAGTCTCTAGATACGGCCAGTACACAACACTCACCTTATAATGTAAAGGTCGGTAACTAGTAAGCCTTAGTAAAACGCTGGTCATACGTTAATGGATTCGGTTTGTTATTGACCATCTGCTGAGTGGGTCGTAATCAGTGCAAAAGTTTTGTTTCCAACAGGTTTTATCCGCTAATTTTGGTCCGTGCTTGTTTACACGTCGCTATTTAAGGAATATTTCGTTCATGTACGTTAATCCTACGTACCTATCACGATCTTTCCTATCAATTAATTTCACGCCCACTCGCCTCAATTCCTGTTGTGTACTACTTGACATTTCGAAAATAGTTGTTTACTCGAGATAGGTCTTGTAATCTCTAGTGTTTTCAACTGCGATTTTTTCAAAAATCTTTCTACAGGCAACTATGTACTGAAGGTTCAAAATCAAATGTCTAGTGTGTATTTCCGTTTCGAAGTATCAGTTATTGGTCCACCTGAAGTGGTGCGGCATCCACCTGAATTGCTGTTGGTCATGGAAGGTAACGAGGCAAGCTTCTCTTGTCTGATCGAAGGTGCTCGCACAACAGTGAGTTCTTGTCCCATTTTGTACGTCATTTTTTCCTGTCTTAGCCCGTGTGTGTAGCAACTCTTTGTATTTTAGAAGGCGTCTTTCTCTTCTTGATTAATGGCCTCGTAGGTAATGTTTCCAAAGGAATCTTGCGACCTTCCTATCTCATTTTGCTACCTACTTCATGTTTCGTACACTGTTGATCACGTTTCATACATTGCTGATCACATTACCTGCTGTAATTGGTTCTTGGGCCGAGGATAGCGTTCGGACGACTATTGACCACAAGACACTCTCGCCTAGTAGGTCAGTACTGAACCGGTGCGTTGTGCTGTTTGGTGGAAATGCTTGAGCCAGTCCCAACAGCGATGTACTTGTCGGACACGCGTTGAATGCACAGCCTTAGCCTGTGGTATTTTTCGCAAGAGTTAGGTTGAGAATATCCTGTGTTTATTGGTATATTGGTTCTTTGGTCTAAGAACCACTCGCAGTAACCAAGGCTATTAAACATACGAAATGTGGTCAGCGATGTACGAAATATGCAATGATTAGCGACAAGTTATAGATGTATCGATGCAGCCTCACTATCGAAGGCCAAAATGAGTCCATCTCTTGTGATACGCCATAACCATTGCGACACAATATATTGTCTTCAAAAGACGATGATTATCAGGTGCTTAGTTTACTATTGATCTCTCTTCTAACGGACTGCCATCGTTTCGGGTTCGTTTTAGAGGTGACTTCCGCGATTCCCCGTTTATGTTTTATACAATCAGTATCAAGGTAGAGCGTTTTGTTCATCGTTCTGCTGTGTATTGTGAATACACCATCACTTCTGCAGTCCGGTGTCGTAACCTATTATTCCGATGCATATTAGTATGGCTTTGCGAGAGTTTTGCAAACAACGTGATGTGCATGTGTAACGATACATTGATAATGTAGCTTAGTCCACATCACTGTGTCAACCGTTTGTTTCAACCTTTTGCCATTCATTTCGATTAAAATATTCTTTCATTAAATACTACTTGTCAGGTAGCTGTCCCTGCCACTACTTGCAGTATATTCAAAATCTATGAAATCCATTGTCTTGTTTTTCTAGCTCTTACCCTGTCGTTTATCATTTTTTTTGCTCTGTTTTTGGCTGAGAGAAGTTTGGCATGCAGAGAATTCTTGACAGAACTATTAGTATGTTGATTTCCAAATGTTCAGTCACGTAGCTTGTGCGTTATGCTTTGCCAGTTGTTGAGTCCAATGCTTGGTATTTCACATTAAACTACAATTAGTTTGACCGACCTCGACCTCCGAGCAGTGCTAATCGAAAGAATTCGAGGCCTAAGGGGGAATGTGTCTAACTAGGCTGTTGAATTCAGCGGGCCTTGAGATTGTGCGAGATGGTTTGCTCGTGTAGACGTAGTATTGTGACAACGTGTATAGCCAGTTTCTGCCATTATTATTCACGAATCTCAAAACACG
This sequence comes from Paragonimus heterotremus, assembly GCA_013368495.1. Classification (NCBI taxonomy): domain Eukaryota; kingdom Metazoa; phylum Platyhelminthes; class Trematoda; order Plagiorchiida; family Troglotrematidae; genus Paragonimus; species Paragonimus heterotremus. The sequence continues at coordinate 4,288 of LUCH01002822.1, read as the reverse complement.
CCGAATCGCAACTTCAGACCATAAGGGAATTTGGAAAAAATGGGAGGTCGAAAACAAACCACATAAGAGGTTGTACGACGATAACAATTTGATACCGCCTGCCACTTCTGGTCTTGTAATTTATTTAAATGATATATATATATATATATATATATGCTGATGGCAAAAGGTGGTCGGCACATTAACCACAACGACCTTTTCTTCACCGACTGTGGCTTGCAGTTCGATCCTTCTGAGTCTGTAGCCATCGGTACGCAACACCCAGCTGGCAAGCTGAATATAGCCGACAGAGTCCGAGCTCGGTGCCAATTAATTTATCAATCCTTCCATAAGTCATGAGCTGCTCGCTATGTTGCACAAAGAACGTGCTACATAATAGGCACTTAATGACGTGGAGCAGTGAAAGTCGTAAGGAAGCTGTCTTGCTGATGACGCCTTACTTTCACATACAGCTTGGTTGTTTGTTTGCAAGGTGTAGGCGCCTTGATGTATGTTTGAATATAGACGTAGTTATTTTTAGTAGTTAGGTCCATTGCTCTCCCCTTCTTTTTTACTCTCCTCTCATATGGGTTTTTTCCTTCTTTCTTCTTCGTTCGTGATTGTGTAGCAGTTAAGCATCAGTGTGAACCACTTATGTATTGCTGTCTATGATGATGAATAGGCACTGGACGGGCTGTTTAAGACGTCTCTTTAAACAATGATGTGAGACTACTTCACACAGTAAGAGACCATCTATTTCCAAAACACTTTAGTGAATCTGAGCATTTCTGACGTGTTGACAAGGCACGATCAACGTTTGTCAGACAACGGTTGTCGAAAAAGATTACCAACGAACATCGTGTACACCTTACGGCCAGTTTTCATAACCACAAGGTAGTAGCACATATGCAGTCGTACTTTGCTGACGGGTGGATGTCCTGTGAATGCCAGATGTAAATGCCAACCAGAAAATCTTGTTATCCACATCCTTCCAGTCAGATACGATTTTTGTGATAGACGAAACTTTCGACTAAATACAAACTGCTGCCATCCTGGGTGATCACAGACACAGGTTCCCGCTTTTATTGAAGCAGCCGTGCACTTAAATAACGCACACCGTTTGCTCTCTCGTGATGCCTTGTTCGTCTGCGTCCTTGACTGCTCACGCAGTGTAATTTGGCAAGTTACTGCATTGTTGCCTAATTCATCCTCGCATGCTTGTTCTGTTCTCAAATTCATCTTTCTACTTGCTCCTTTTCATCGTTATCAATAAGCTTGTGTCTCCAAACATTCATACAGGTAATGTGGCATCCTGATTACAACATATTTCCTCCACTTCACACCTCTAGCTTATTTCTCTAATAATTGCCGAATGAAATTTACTGATCGTTTTTCTCCACGCCCTTGTCAGTCACTTCTAATCAACGGTGTGGAGTTTCCTCGCAGTTCACTTCCCCATCCGAAGGAGTTGATCGAACAGTTTCCGCACTTGAAGGACGCCTTAATTCATCCGCTCGATATTCGTGACTCTGGTTTATATTATCGAGCCTCCAACTTGGTGTTTACTCCCGGCAGTCCATTCGGTCCTACTCACATGGTCACAATTGCTGCCTCAAACCCCTATGGATCGGCGTTTGTCTCCACTTTTGTCAATGTGCTGCGTGAGTTGGTTACTTTTGTGTTGGATTGTTTTTGCTTCCATGGTCAATAGTAAATTGCTCTGCTTTCTCTCCAGATCACTTCTACTATCTGAGCTTCTATTAGTAGACTGTATTCAGCTCACATGTGATCAGATGCGTAATATGGCAACTATTAACATTGTGTATACATGTGTTGTTTTAACCGAATACTTGATTTCTCATATACAACATAGTAAGCTGTCTTCTGAAAAATCTCCTCAACTAGCCAACGTCTCATGTTATTGCCCAGATGACGATAAGCTGGTTACTGCGTCGTTGATTGGTCACCCGTGGAAATTGGAGAACTTGATCTCAATCCTTCCGAAAGCTAACATGCGAGCATTATTGCGGCGGTTCAATTGAACCTTTAAATCTAAATATTATGTATTTTTACTGTTTTATGAGCGTTAACTCTGCAAATTCCTATTGTGTTAGGTTAAACGTCGCATCTGATCGCGACTTTTGCGTCCACGTAGACTTTTTCCTCTAGCATTTCATTCATAGTATATATATATATATATATATATATATATATATATATATATAACACTGAGCCGGTAAGTTCCGTCTCTTGCCATTCAGCTTCAGACCTCTCTCGTCCTTTGCTTACATACAGAATGCGAATTAATATAGGTGCTTTCAACGTTCGCACTCTTAAACAGATAGGTCAACGGACCGCTCTTGCACGAATGTTAGACTCATTGCATGTCGATGTCTGCTGTTTCTCACAGACTAGAATCCAGGACAGTAATCACCTTATGGAACTAACAGCACCTGTATTGTCTACCCGATACTGGTTATACACTTCAGGTGACTCCACAGCCGCCGTTACAGGTCAGGCTGGAGTCTTTAGCACGACGGCTGCATTCGCATTGATAGATTGGATCCCTGTTAACAGTAGACTTTGTGCCATCCGTCTGGCAGGTTCAATTAAGACCAGCTCTAGACGCAAGACTTTCAGAAATTTATTCATTGTGTCTGCTTACGTTCCTACTGACTGTACTGATATCGGCATCAAAGACGCATTTTACTCAGATCTGGCAGCTCTCCTTCGGTCGACACGTGGCTCTGATATAGTCTTTCTGGCGGGAGATATGAATGCCCAGGTGGATCGCCTTGGTGAGATCGAATCTCATTTAGGTGGCAGGTTTAGGATAGCGTCACATCGGTCAGATAATGCTGGGCGATTGTTGCAACTGTGCGCTGAGTATAAGTTATTTCTAGCCAGCACTAGTTTTAGGCATCGTACGTGTCAATGCTATACTTGGCGCCCGCCTACTCCGAATCAGGCCTGGTCTCAGATAGACCACGTAGCTGTTAGTTATAGGTGGCGTGGTTCCATCCAAGACTGTCGTTCTTATTGGAGCACCTACTTGGATTCAGATCATGCGTTGGTATGTTGTCGTTTTGTTCTTACTTTTGCTGGACAACGATCCTATCGACAGCAACGGCTGGCTGTTGAGAAATTGGCTTTACCGTCGATAAACGATAAGTACCAAAGCTGCTTTAGTGGTACTCACTCCGAAGATCCTAATAGTTGCTGGACACAGATCTCACAGGCTATTCAGAAAGCAGATACTATGACATGCGGCACAAAGGTGCATAAGTTTAATAAACATCAGATTTCAAAGAAATCTCTGTAGTTGTTAAAACTCGGACGGAAAATTCCTCCTGGTAATTCACATAATAAGTCTAGAAGAGATATCCGTAGGAAAGTGAAACGTAGTCTAAAGGCTGATCGTGAGGCTTGGTTGGTGGAAAAAGCTAAGGAAATGCAAATCGATTTTGCCTCAGGGAACAATGGCAAACTCTTTAAGCTGATCCGTGCTACTGGTCCCAGGCGACCGTCTGTCAGTGAAGCTATCAGAGAGGCAGATGGCATACTAATTTATAATAAATCCAGAAGGTTAGGGCGTTGAGCAGGACGCTTTGAGGGTCAATTTGGCTGGCCTTCTGCTTTCATTATGTTGCCACCACAAACTTGTAGTGTTGCACCCTAGTCGGTAGATTTGGAACCACCCACTGAGACTGAGGTTCGCAATTGCATCTCGGCTCTCAATTGTGATAAGGCCGCTGGTCCAGGTAATCTAGTGCTAACACTTTTTAAAGAAGGTGAAGAGGTGTTAGTCGAGGCCTTGTGTGGACGACGCAGACCATCACTCTGTGCTGAGGTCACTCGATAATAGTTCCTATATTCAGGTAAGGTATCTGGAGCTCTTGTGAAAACCATTGGGGGATTAGTTTTACCCCAGTGATTTCAAAGCTTCTGGCATCCATTATACTTCGTCGACTCACTGCAGTTCGTGAGGTAAACATTAGAGAAGAACAGACAGGGTTTCGCCCTTGGCGGGGATGTACAGATCACATTTTTATCCTCCGTCAAATTCTGGAACAGCGTCATGTGTACCGTCGATCATCAATCGCCGAATTCCTCGACTTTGAAGGTGCGTTCGATTCGGTGGATCGATCTACACTTCTAGAGTCACTTGAACGCAGAGGTGTATCGACTAATTATTTGAACATACTTTCGGCGCTTTACTCCCATACTTCGGCTCAGGTTGAGATTTACGGTGAGCAGTCTGTGTAACGATCTTCCACGAAGACGTTGAGCAACGCGTAGCAATAAACCA
>LUCH01002821.1:56261-81247 GCA_013368495.1 Paragonimus heterotremus | reverse complement strand
GACTGATACCCCTGACCCCGAATACGAGGAACTGTCGTAAACTGAAACTCAAACACACGAAGAGTGCTTTATGCCTATGAGTTTTACTTGTTCGATCGAGCCAAATAAACGGTGAAGACTTTTTTTTATCATGGGCCAGTGGGTTGTTGTTCTACCCCATTCGTGGTTGCGCTGGTCGTCGACAAAGTGCTAGTTAGACGATATGTGCAAATGATGGCCCATGAATTCATAACTTGTCGCGACGACCTGGCAGATGGGCTGAACACTTCAGGTAGCAATTCAACTGATCTTAGCCAGTTCCGTCAATCCTGGATGATGGAGGTTGTGTGGTAAGTTATGAAATTCTCGACGATCTCCTGTTAGACATCTAAGTGTCTTCGGTAGTTAAACCAATAAGGCGTAATAAAACCTCAGGTCCAGATCTATTTTCTACCACTCTTTTCATCGATGACAAGGAGAAATCGTTATCCGAACGAATCACTTCTCCTTTCCTTGTGGGAGACTTAGGTGTCTCACAAATGGTGCTTATCACTTCCATTACCACATTTGTGAAGCTTCAAAAATTCATAGCCGAAATGGACATCCGCACAAAAGTTCGGAATTTGAACGACTCTGACATTATTTGGGAAACAAACTGGAAAAAACATTGTCCTACTTTGTAACTAGTGAGATCAGTGTTGGCTATTGTGATGCGACGCTGAAATTTCAAGACTTCCTACTTTTACTTCCGAACAGCGGATGAAGAGACAGCTCTCACTGTATTGTGAGGTCGAAACCAGCAAGCGCGCACATGTTGAATTTGAATTGTGTAACAAAGCGTGCTACTGTGTTGTCGGCGCCGTTTTAGTTTTCGTTTATGAGACATGTGCATGGTTTATTGGGCCTTTGGCTCATGCTTGTTTCTTGTTGTTTCCTTTCTCAGGACTGTTGTTGGATCCTCTACTTCGGAAGACCGCTGTCCCCCGGTGTCTCTACATTGCCCCAGAGTTGGTCCGTAGGTGTAACAGACAATCAGAATAAACAGTCGGCTTGCATGTTACACTCATTACTCCCCGTGTCGATCAGAGCGTGCAAAGTTTGTCCGTTAACAACTAATCGAATGATGGCATCTGTAAGACACTGTGGAGCCGAAGCCACGACGAGCGTTGATATTACAGTTAAAGTGGAAGGACGCTACTTTGTGTTTGCAAGAGACCCGCAAACCTTCTGAAAGTGTGTTATTCCACAGGTATTGCAAACAGCTTCGCGTGCAGGACATTTAGAACGCGGGTGCTTAGAATATCCACGGAAGAAACATTTGGAAACAGAGGCAGTAATCATACTTGTCTGATCAGAAGGTCGTTCTGTAGGGGCAGACTCCGTGTCATGTTTTGTGGCGGAACGGCAAGCTGCCGAAGGACTGCTGGAACTCCATTCTCAGTGATCTTGCCTGGTCGAAGGCGGTCTGAAATGTTTATGTATGTTCTAACAGTTTTTGGTGTATGTGTTGTGACTGAATTCCAGAAGTGAATGAGTCACGTAACGCTTCATCATCATGTTCCTCTGCCGTGACTGTCTTGAATGTGCACTCACTGGTCAACATGGTTGCCTCATGAAAGCGTGGCCGAAGTTCTGGTCTCAGTTGTGGCAGGGATATGCACTACTGACTAGCTCTAATGAGAGCGAAACTTGAGTCTAGTGCTTCTTTTCGAGGGGGAACCGACTGAAAAGTCTATGGAAATGCGATGGCTGCAATGATTTATGGGTGATGTTCAATTTATATGGAAGTAGACAATCTGGATGAATTTTCCTGTCCGAGAGAATGGAGGAAGAAGGAAAACGTTCTGAACCGGTCTTCCCGTTATATCGCAGAACCGGCTGCGCATTATTCCCCATCGAATCGATCCCGTCATTGAAATCGCTCCATTGATGTAAAGTGAATAGATTGTGTTTACGATTGAGTACAGTTAGCTAATGTGAAGAGCGAGAAAGAGAAAACGAAGTTGTCACAAAATAAGCTAGAGAGAGAACGCAATGTAAGTCTTATACTACCAAACTTTATAGATGCAAATTACACCACTCATGCTGAACCGGTGAAATGATATGGCCGGTCCGTATGCTATGCACTCCACACATACAAAGTGTAGTGCCATCACAAGATTTGGTTAGGACTGTCTCTGTTTTTGCAAGCAGGCCACTTAAGACTGTCGGTTACTTCGTCTACTTGGGTAGTATCATTTCCTCGACGTGTGATTTGATTGATGCTGTATTCATGAGGATATCGAACGTACGTAGTGCGTGCTGTATCCGTGTTCGATGTAATGCTCGAATTTCCTCCTCGTCCATTTTGGTCGAGTTCTTTTCATTTTTTCAATCAGTATTTCGAAAGTATCTTGTGCATTTGCAAAGAAAGTCAATCTATCGTTTAACAGGCTTCATATTTATTTTTGTTCATTTCTAAAGCTGTTCGCTCCGCTTTTCCTATCTATGGCTTTATCTCTGGACGACAAGCTATTGGGCGAGAAGGTGAATAACTATTGCAGTAGCAGTGAGGACGAGGGGGACACGGATGACTCTGATAAGTCTGAGGAAGCAGCTGGACAAGGTGGGGTTGAAAAGAGCAATGCGTCTGCGGTCTCCTCTGCCATGAGCGGGCTTCCTCAGGTGAGTTTTGATCCCTTTACTGGCTAACACCGGGAAGACCGGCCCAAAGGGTGTGATTTCGGACTACAGACGTTATAAAGCCTTAGAACAATTGAAAGAACTTGATGTACAAGAGAAGTTGGTTGCACTGGCGAAACAAAACACTCACGCCTGTCGTTCCTACGTGTGTGGCTCTTTGCCATTTTTTTCATATGCTCTTCTTAGAGAGAGGACGTGATAGATGAAATAAAAGACAAAAAACTTTCAGAACTTTTGGACACTTTAGAAGAGGATGACGAATTTTTGACTCAGTACAGACAAAATCGAATGTTGGAACTGAAAAATTCGCTCCAGCGACTGTAATTTCTTCACTGTGAAATTTAACTCTGCAGACCTGTTTATGGGAAAGTATTAGACTTGAATAGCGAAACGTTTGTGCACGAAATTGACTCAACGGATCCTGGTGTAACAGTACTCGTGCTTATTTATGAACTAGTGAGTGCACCGTATTGATGTTTCATTTTACGATAAGGGCAATGAAGACTGCAAAAAAGTGCATGCCTGTTTTCAAGAATTATGCACGGAATATTCCCATATCAAGTTCTGCAGGATTCGGGCTTCGGATGCCTGTCTGAGCTACGCATTCGTGAGTTCTTTCTCATTTGGTTGTATTGGCTCGGCGGCTTGTTTATTAAGTTACCCTTTAACACTTTTAAGTATTCCCAGTGCATTAATGATAAACAGCTTAACGAATCAGTTCGTTTTCACTGATTCGTCATCAAATAAAGTAAATCACACTTTATCTACACTCTAATGAAGCAGTCGTCGATGGGTTTATTACATCAAACAACTGTGGGTAAATAAGCTATAAGGACGCCACTTAAACAATGGTCTTTTGACCCTCTAACCGAGGCGTTTTTAGACGCACATGGCTGAGTTGTATCGATAGTTTCTAATGGCTTTAAGTATACCCAACAATCGCCACCTCACTGCCTTCGACTCAAATGATCTGTACTGGGTAGATTGGACAAAATGTACCCTTGTCAGCGACATACTGATTCAAATAAACCAAGTGAGCCAATATAGCTTTGTTGATTGATTTACTTGTCTTATTGTTGAATTAGGTGATTTTCACGAAACTCTTCAGTTAATCCTCTGGCTATGCGGCCAGTGTGACTAGTTTCACGGGCACAAGTGAGACATGTACGGTAGGATACTGCAAAAAAGGGCTGTGAATACAGGTTGTGAATACAATACTCGAGTGTGGCTAGAATTAACGTTGCTTTGGCGAGAATATGTCCCGTTTACAGTGACTTGAGCTGGAAGCACCATTTTTAAAGGATAGAACGATATTCATTGCCTTATTTTCCCCCAAATGCATCACCTCTCTCGCTTCGACATTACATGTATATGCTTATAAATGTTTCCAGGTTTCCATTTTGTACAGACTTTACACACGGATGGCGACTCTTCAGCGTGATTTTACGGCTCTGATAGTCAGATAGTTTCTATGGTAGCTTTTTTGTATTATCGGAACAAAACTAGTGGAATAGATCTATCATTCATTCCGTTCTTACTTTTTTTCCATCTCGGGCGTCAGGCTGAGCCATCTGCACAGCTCTGGAGAAGACTATTTGAGATTAGCTTAATTGCAGTTATCCATTATACTTCATTGCTGCCCGGAAGCATACGGTAGAGATGAACGTGTAGGGTTTCGTCCTGGGCAAGAGATGTATTGGTCAAATCTTCTACCTTTACCAAATTCTAGAGCAACGTCGTATGTACCGTAGACCAACAATTGCCGTAATTTTCAGATATATAGGTGCATTCGATTCAGTGGATCGACTAACATCTAGAGCCGCTTAAACGCAGGACTACTGACCAGGTATGGGAACATACTGTCGGTGCTTTATTTCCATACTTCAGCTGAGGTTAGAGTTTACTATGAACTGTCTGACAGTTTCAGTATCAAGAGCGGCGTACATCAAGGCCGTCCACTTTCACCATCTTCATTTAATTTTGTCACAGACGAAATAATGGAAGACTGTCTACGACACTCACAAGGTGAGTGAGTGAGCCTCCTGTTTGTTGGAATGCTGATCGATCTTGATGACGTTGACTACAGGCTGTTGTTTTCTGGCAGTTTTCAAGCTGAGCAGATCATGTTAGGAGCTATTTCATCCCTTGATAAGCACTTCGGAAAGCAATCTGCTGCCTCAAAGTGCAAAGTGCTTTCGCAAGGTAGTGATGATTACATAGATTTAATGTTGACTAATGAAGTTATGAAGATCGTTGACTGGTTTGTCTACTTGGGAAGCTGCGTCAGCTGTGGCAGAGATGTGAGGAACGAAGTATCGGAATGAATGTGTCGCTAAAGCTAACCCGAGACACCTCTGGCGATAGAGAAGCACCTCTCTGAGATTTAATGGTCGCGTATCTAAAGCGACAGTGAGGGCTGTATTGATTTTTGCCTTGTGAAAATTGGCCGCTCGGAATATAAGTCGTGAACTGTCTTCGAGTATTTGACTATCGATGTTTGCGTTCGATCGTTTGAATCTGATGGTGTCACCCGGTAAGCAACGAAGAGGTCGAGAAGCATGGCTGTGTTTTTATAGCGGTGATGCTTATTACGATGGTGTATGAGTTCATCCAGGGAGCCCGGTCAGTGTTTCAGTTTCTGGTGTAAACCGTATGTTTTGGTGGGACCATTTGGAACGGGCTGAAATGTTAGTGAAATTCACTTTAGGATCTAACGGATGTATAATGTCATCCACATACCTGTCCTATTGGCCAAAAGTTACAGTTGATCGATCATTTTTCAGTTACACTGTGGAAATACTTGGTTAAGGAACGTTTTACATAACACAACGTATCTTAGTTGTTTAACACTGATTATTAAAGTATCTTGATACTTTTCTTTGACGACTATTAGCTTTTGCTGGTCTTAAGAAGTCTTTTCTAAGTAATCGGCAGTCCTGTTTATTCAAAAAGTCAATACATAGTTTGTCCGATTATATTCATTCATTTCCAGAATGCGACGTGGCCAGCCAAACACATAGTAGTCAATGACAGTTATCTATTCGAACGGTTCGGCGTTTTCTCAGCTAACTCTATTTCTTCCAATACCACTTCTAAAATAGACCGTTCCTCGTTGCTGTAACAGCGAACGGCAGTTCGAGCCACATTGCCACTTGATCAAGCTCAAGTCCGATGCTTCATGTACGTAGTTTTGTGGATGATATCACGGATGCGCAACATGTCTGAATCCTTATCTTCGAACTCACGGGTTATCTGAGTGATTTTTTGCCCGTTTAATGGATTCAAGCGAATAAAACGAAGGAAGTAGAGACTTATTTTGCTCTGTATGATTCAAACAAACAGCATCTTGCAGTGAACTGAATCAGTGTGATCTTTATTTTTCAGTGTCTGAGTTTTCTGTGCAGGACGGTGCTTCCTCTACTGTCAAGATGTCGAACTCTCGCATTGTGGTATCTTGTTGTTAATTTATGGTTTCAAGACAACGTCACCGCGTTTAGATATCGGGGGTTTTCCGTGATATTGCCGTAAATCTTTCAGTGACCAATAAGGGTGGATGTTCTCATGATTGATGCGTGCATGATTTGACTAATGGCCGCAGAGCGTGTTGCGCTCGTACGGAACGATGTACGCGGGTCCGCCGACCGTTTGCCCGTCGCTGACGCGACGCAACCCCTAGTTGGATCTCAGCCCCAGTTTTTGTTATCCGGAGGGTCGGATAAGTGCAACATGCAGTGCGCCTAGGCTTTTTGAGCTTGAGTTGTGGTATCTCGTTCCAGAATGGGCCTACCACGTTTCAAAAAGTCAACCTAAACACGTGTTTAGATTTGTCGTTCGGTGCCAACATGCATATCCCCCATCGACGTTTCTATAAGTGAAGCAGGACAAAGTATCACTATACTTTACATTTCACCGGTCCTACCTTTATTGGATCTATGCTGGTAAACGTGTTGTAAATTAAAAAATTATGCATTCTCCTGTGCTATGTTCACAATGCGAATCAGTACTCATCAGTAATTTTAGGGACCCAGCTATTTTGAGATACAGGTGTTGTGCCACTGCGGTCAGATTTTCTTAAACATGTCAGGCTTTATTGATATCTTCCTTTTTGATATGTTTGAATCCGTTGTTACCTTGTCTGTGTACCGCGTGATTTTGACCTAACATTCATTTTTATAGTCCCGTTCAGGCGTTCCTGCTATTGTCGTGTATAAAAATGGTGAGGTAATTGGCAATCTTTTGCGTGTCACTCGTCATTTGGGTACCGAGTTTTATACAGTCGATCTGGAGAACTATTTGGTCGAGTAAGTCACTTCGCTTTTCACTGTTTTAAAGATACTGAAATCCGACGAAGGATGTATGATTTCAAATAGCGTGTTGATAGTAGGGTGTGTTTCTACTTGGAACCTTCTCCCTCTGGTGCAGAAGCTTCAACAAGTCAATCGTAACTTTATGAGCAAAACTTTACGGAATATCGGGCAAATCCTGGAACTGTCTTGCATTCCATTTTCTGATTGAGAACTGAAACCTTTTCCTCTGTTTTATGACATTGCGTTAAGTTACGTGCGTCAGTGTACTTCATACAGTATACCAAAGACTCATTCGGTTAACACGTACGACAGTTTAATTCCAATCTTCTGATTACAGATTACTTGAGGAACCCACGTAAAATGCATCATGTAGTGACGGCCGTCGGCTTTAGTTGTAAGGACAATAACGAAACCCGTTCTACTAGGATCATCCACGTGAGCAACGCGAGTGTACACTAGTGTATATTTGTGAAAAGCTCCGGGTACATAGTAAGTTGACCAGATAATAAAATACACAGTCTGCGACCCTTGGGCCGCGTACTCTATGTCAACCGAATATTACTCGTTGAAACCATCAGCGATTGGAGAAAACCTCCACGCGTTTAGCCGGCGACGTGACCGTGAGTGACGAAAACCTAGCTCTATGGTAAAACCCGGCATATACTACTCACTAGACTGAAGACTCCGCCACCATCTAGTTTGCTTTTTCGGAAACGGTGCATATCAGCCTGTTTCTGTTAGTGAAGTATCCGCATCTTTAGGGTTGTTACCTGTTCTGGTTACTATGATTTCATATACAGTTAGATGCAAATAAACTTCCCCTTAAATCAGCTGAAATTTGTAGGTAGCGCGTGAGTGTACCTTCTTTCACGTCGGTTACATTCACCAACTTTTCTACCTGTCACGTCAACAATTAGATTGGGTGATGCTCGGAACGGGAACTAAGTCAATCTTGTGCAGTCGGTGGATGTTTTAATTCTTAATACAAACTAGTTTGGCAGGCTCTCAGATGGATTATGAAAACATCAGATTACCAACAGACTGACAGTAGTTTTGAGAAAGCAGCTTGAACGCTTTCAAAAGTTAAATGATTTATAGCGTTCATCTGGAAATGGTCACCAAAGAACGAAATTCAGCAAATAGGACGGATGGCTGTTGAAAGCTACGAATGCCAGGTTTTTGACATATGGAATAAGTTGTAGTTTTTTGGAGTCAGTTAAATTTTGCGTGTTAAAGGAAACCCTCTTTGCTTACGCACACCCGATTCTCTGTTAGATCTTATCAAAGGAACATGGAGTAGAGGGGAAATGTGTATAGAGGTGTTCGTTTTAGAGCGATAAGGGACGTGCAATGAAATTGAAACTTAGAAAGAGGAGTATAAGTCGGACACGAACGGTGAAGCATGAACCAGGTGCACTTCAGTAAACAGTGACATAAACAGTAACATTAAAGATTGCACATCGCTCCAAAATTATCCCGTTAACCCGTATCAGAGTAGCACCACAGGTATATACCTCAGTTATGCCATTTCTCGGTCAGGCAGTCACAGCATGTTAGGACTAGAGCTGCGTTTCATGCTATTCGTTTGGTGCTACAGCTTCAACAAATGACCTAGACTGAATCGAACCAGGCAGAAGTATGTGCTTCAGAAGATGCAGTGACTGACGTAACACTTTGTAAGTTGGAATACGATCGACTCTGCTTTTTCGATTTTACATGGAAAATCAGTCTGATCGAATCAGCCCTTCAGAACAGGAAAATGGGCAAAGCGTTTAAACACGTTCTGTGACCTTGCGCTGTATTTTCTCAATAAACTGGGTAAATCTTTGTTGTGTCGTTACCGTCTCAGTTTCCTCCTAGCTAGGGCAGCAAACCAAACCGATCTTCGACTACAAAAGTTACACTGCAACAACCCAACGTTATCTGATCACAGACCGTTCTCTGTTTGTAGATACATGCGTGAAAACGCGTATCAGATTCTTCGTCTGACTGCTCTCCGCTTGACTGCTGGTCGAGAACGAATGTTTGATGTGTTGGCGTGATGTGGACGCAGTCACACACGAAAAATATGGACGTTTCTGTCAATTCGATCTCAAGACAACGTATGAGAGACAAGCTGAAGTACTTAACTCTAAATGAAGGCGTACTTGTGAGCTGAACCTCAAGAGAAAGCTAGCCAACTGAAGCATCCTAAGCAGTCGGGTTGGCATCGAGGCATTCGTCAGTTTTTACAACACTCAGGCGCTTTTAGAAGATAGGCTCAGATATCGCTTGCGGACGATAGTATCTAGCCTTTCTGTCCCTAAAATACGCTCAGTGCGCGACTAGTGACGAGGGTGAATCATTTTGCATTTAGAGGAGTTAGACGGAAGCCGACACATAGTGACGTGCTGATGCGACACTTCAAAGCTTATCTTTTCCAGCAACGCCATCATCCACTTGTCACACTTTTGTCCTCGATGCATGACGGTAGTACCGAGGAATTTACAAACCGCGATATTTTAAAGCCGAATGATGAAAACGACAGAGGGCCCAGAATGGAAGCCCGGGGCTTTCCGCTAGTTCTGCAGTGTTAGTGAGATGGCATACCATTTAACCTCCGTGTTCGAACTTATCAATCCACGACGTTCGTACGGATACCGTGGTGACGATTGATTGGTAATGATCTAGTATGCAAGTGTCAGTATAGCTCCATATCGAGCGAAACTGGTTACTGTCTCCAAAAGGAGCTCTAGGCTATGAATCTCTGCGCGGCTGAGGGTTACGCTGGCCGTTGTATTTACAGGCTCTCGGCGTTGGTCCGTATCTTATCTGGTAGAGAATATGCTGCATAACTACGTCGTAGATGCTAGGCAAACCGAAGCGTATATTTTTCACAAATGACTCATTTCGTAAATTAACAAATCTGTCGTACTACTCGTCATGAATATGGATCTCACTGAACACTTGCATTTCGCTCTGTTAATGGCACAGTAATCAATATACGGCTGATTCAGTTAAAACTTAAGAGGAGAAATGTAACTCGAGAGTGATAATCACACATGAAGCAAATACACTTTAACAGCTAATGATTTGCTATCATCAGCTTAGAAGTCTTACACCACTTCGAAGCTGTCCAAATGGCCAAGCTGAGTAGAGACATAGAGTAGCGTCACGAGCGTATACATCAAGTATTCACTCAGAGTCATTTGTTGATGACACTGTCTTAACAGATTCAGGCAGGGTTTACCATAGTAAACGCGTCCTAACGCGGAATAAATATTTTAATTTCAGACAACTGGGTGGATTTTGCAGTTTCGGCGAATGACGACAGAAACCACGATTCATGATAAGCGTAGGACTGTGTCTCAGGACTTACAGCTCGGTTGTTTGTTTGCAAGGTGTAGGCGCCTTGATGTTGTATGTTTGAATGTAGAGGTAGTTATTTTTAGTGACTAGATCCCCTCCCCTTTCCCTTTCTTTTCTTCTCTCTTCCTATACAGGGTTTGCTCTTTATTCTTCTTCATGGTTGTGTGGCAGTTAAGCATCAGTGTGAACCACTGATGTATTGCTGTCTATGATGATGGCTGATGCAATTATGCTGGTTGTTGTTGGGTGAGTATACTATGGGAACGAGAGAAAACATGAATCATGAGTGTACAAACACATCGGACTTGATTGGGAATGGACGCTTTTATTGTCATGTCTGCATATTTCATATTGGATTATGTTGACTACTTCCAGGACGCCCGGACGATAGACGGTAGACTTCATCATGCCTAACTTTTTACGGATTCACTTTTCAACATTAGTAGTATGGGGAGTTGTATCCGCAAAATGAGGGCGACTATGTAATGAAGTTATACAGAGCGATAATCGATTAATATATTTACGAATATGGTGGAGGGAGTTGTGGTTGAAATTGTAACTTACGTCTGAGTTCAGAGCAGTCTTCCTCAACCTACAGCAAGCGGTATTTCAGCCAAAGCGATATCCGTCTACGAATCGCACGACGGCGGACTCGAGCCTCGTTTGCTACCACCGCCTCTGTCTAAATCTAGATGACCTAAGGATAACTAGCCCACCTGTGACCATGTATGCCATACGACATCCAACGCTGCTGATTGAGGCACACTGACACCTCGGATGCCGTTTCTAGCCAGCGATTTAGGTGACCATAACATAGCTGGCGACATCTACCCATTTTATTCAGCAGGTTAGTTATGACCTTCCTATTCCATGACCACGTTGTTGCTTGACCATCACGCGGTTTTGCCCAACTGTTGGTGGTCTCGGTATGAGGTGTCAGATATGATAAGTGCTCAAATAGCTTGCGGAGTACGTGACCCAACCAGCATTGACTGTGTAGCGTGATTGATAGACCAGCTGATCGTGCATCCCGTATTGCTCCCGCGATAATCCCAGTTAGTGTAGGTTAAGCGGTGGAGACAACGATAGTCAGCGACAGCAATTTTGTTGATATCTTCGTCGTGAACGGGCCACTTTTTTTGAACCATTGAGCACACAGCCATCGTATACCGTTCCTTTCGGCGAAAACCGGACGTTTTTTGACGCAGGTTGGCAAAGGTAACTTGTGCCTCTGTTATTCTTGCTGGTATCTCACCAGCAGTGTTGCGATCTGATGAGATGGCGTTGCCCAAGTATTCAAAACTGTCTACACTCTCAGGGGGATTGCCTGCAATAAAGAGCGTAATAATGGGAATGCCCCAGTCTTGAAGGAGCGCTCCGAAAGTTTGGAGTGCGGCTATTCACGTTGTTCAGCATGATCTGCATGTCTTCAACGGAGGAGCTAAGCAAGACGATGTTATCCAAATATTCCATGTCGACCAACCTAGTGCCAGCAGAAAACTCAACACCAAGCCCGTTGGATTCTTCACGCGCAACTTCCAGAATTTCGTCCCTGACAAAAGTGGACAGAAAAGGGGGTTCTGACACCCGGCAAGTGTCACTACAAGTGGTGAACATCCGAGACAGTTGTCCATAAACTCTGTTCTGCTTGCAGAGTGAGCATCCAATGATTTCACCAGGTTCGTTTATTTCTCTGGAACTACGTTATTCACAATAGAGTTCTGGAGGAAGTTACGGGCAACCGAATTGATGACAGCTGTTAGATCTAAAAAATACCACCACCATATGTGTACGGTTATTATTATGTTTATGCCCCACACGTGCAAAACATCCACAGTCGCTGCTATGCACACAGTTAATGCCCAATTGAGTCATGAACGGTTGGTAGATACTTCTTCGCTTTCGGCTTCTCTCTCAGAGTCAGGAACACTCGTTTGTGTCATGGTGTTTGAATTTGTGTTTGTCCGTGCCATTATCAGCTAACTATGTATATTCGGAGCTCACCTCTTCCATCGATTGTCGTTTGTAGACGTGCAATACGTCACAACGAATGGTGTGTTTGGTTCCGTTTAGGTTGTAAATATTCTTTCTGCGGAATAAATGCAAATGTACATGCGTATATTTTGAATCTTGGTCATTCTTTCATTTGAAAATGTTTGGATTTCAACTGTCAGTGACACTTTTTGTATTTTATTTTCTAGACATGGCTTTTTGCCGGATAAAACGGTGGGACTTTTGCTTAAATCCCGGTTATCAGTTACCGAAACGTCAAACTAACGCCAGTCTAGTCTGCTGAATTGGTTGTAATTTTTCTCTCATTCTTCACTGTTTTTGATCAACTCGTTTGAATGGATTATACTTGCTTGTATACCCCCATCCAATCGTTTTCTAACTGTTCGAATGAACTTGTGGATCCCCAACTCACGATAGAATGGGTGTTTCACATTTGTTATGCAAACTGAAGTCAATAATCTGGTTTCGACTTGCACGCCTCTAGCCTGTGTATCGCGAATGCTAATCATTGAGGGCGCGGCAACGATTTCATGCTAGGACGGCACGTGACAGAATGCATGAGATGGGACGAACCATTTAACGGATCTTAAAACAATGCTGTCTACAACTATCGACGAGGTTAAAGTTGGTAAACATGGACTGTCTGTAAATTTTCGATCTGCTTAGCTGTTTTGTTAAGGTTATTTTTCGTTGACTCTCCTTGAAATGCACTTTGGTAGATGAACGGATGTGGAGTTAGGTGACGATGTTGCTGGTTGTTGGACGAAATCGGTATGTGAACCGACGTAATATAAGGTCGATTAGTAACCTGGACGCAACAGGCGCTAGAATGACGCCGTTGTGGTTGTCACACAGACTCCTGTATGAAAACGTTAATTACGGTTGATAAGCCCTAGTCATGAAACAACTCTTCAGTTTCTCAAAACGTCTGGAAGAGTTTTGTCACTTTTGTTATCAACCTTTCTCACCATCCTTGAAAAAAAGTAGGAGAGGGAATATCTGGTCCAGGGCCACTTCTGTTTCCGACGAAACGCCGTGCGGAACGCAATAATCGACCATTGAGGTCCCGTCGTTTGCATGGCCTGGTTGAGGCCAGCTAAGCTGTCCCTTCGACTTTTCAGCCCAACTGTCAAGTCAGCGTGATTAACTAATGATAGGCGAGCCATCTTTCCAACATATGGTCTCACTTACACCGACTCGACTGCCAATAAAACCACGAGTCAGGGACGATAACTTTCAGCCGTTCCTTGATAAAAAGGCTCTTTCCATATCTTTTGACTGTTCGACCGAGTGATGCTCACGGTCTTTGCGCAAACTTTTAGTCGGGTTGTGTTTAGGTTCTCGACGATCGTAATCATATCCAGAGCCGGGTGGAATCGAGCGACGCTTGTTCATAAGATTTATTGACATGACTAATCCGGTTCTGTCGCAACCGAATAGATCCTTTAGAACACCTCTTCACAGCTTGCTTTCATAGCTGCTGCAATTTGTTCCCAGTGTTCGTTAGGATCACTCACCTGACTCGTACTGGGAAACTTGTTTACCAATGCTTCTTGGCAAGCGTTCTTTTCACTCTCGCTGGAATGCCAGTTAAGTATCTTGCATTTGCGAGCGTATGTCCTCTGGGCAAATGATACAAAAAAACCCGGCACGCACAACAGCATGATCCGAGTCCAGGTGGTTGCTCCAAATGGCACGACAATCTTTAACAGATCGGCGCAACCTGTAACTAACTGCTATATGATCGAGTTATGTCCACGGCCGAGATGCACATGCAAGTCTGCATGTAACAGTGCTTCTTCCTGTGTTGGAATGTGATGATTGAAATATAGAGACCGTGATAGGCGTAGAGTTGCAACTGACTTTGTCTATTGTCACTGCGCCGTGCCGGCACACCACCCAGCCGCTTCTTCTCTGGAGAAAGACAATCAAGATCAGCATTAAAATCGCCCGCCAGTATTATAATATCAGAGTGTTAAGTCTGCTTCAGAAAATCAACGAGGATGTCGTATAAAACATTTTTGTTAGCATCTGGACAGCTATCCATTGAAGTGTACGCTGATATGATAAACAAACAACGCTTTTCTCTATTGCATTGATGGACTTTAGACGATATTTTGAATCTCACAGCACATAACCGATTGTTTGCTGGGATCCAATCGAACAAACATTGTTCTGCTCTGAGGCTTAATGCGACTCCAACTTGACTAATGTGTTCAAAGACCTTCAAAGAGAAGTGTTTGAATCGAAAGTTATCTAAAGGTATGCTCAAGCGAATAACGATGCTAGGATCGTAAACTGGCGTCCGATACACAGCACACATCTATCTCCAGACTTGAGAGAGTACTTATCAGAGCATCCTGCTGACCGACTTGTCGAAAAGTGCGGAAATTGAAGGCGCCAATGTTTACCAGTTGTCTTGGCGTTAGAACACACTTATCACCCGAGGACACAGGGAAGGCAGAAAACTTGGGGGCAAAATAGAAAAAAGTCGTAATAGATGAATGCTATCATTGTTTGGAGAACGACAACTTCTGATTCTTCCTGGTCGTTTATGACGCGGAAAAGAGTTATATTGAGGGAATCAAACTCGAATCTCTGACTCAAGAGTCTGACAGGCGAGACAAACAGGACACAGGGTTTTCTTGGGGGACTCTATCCAGAGCCAATTGCTCAAGAGTCCGACTTACGTGGCAGTGAGGGGCTTGCCTAACCCGAGTGCGCAGTGAATAAGTTAGCAATGTCCGATTACGTGCACTACCGCACATAGTGGATGTATTCCAAACTACAGGCTTTTGGGTGACACGGGGTGTTTTTCAACCGCACTGGATAGTACGTCGGCGGTCACGGCCAATCGTTAGGCGGTCGGAATGCTATTTGTTTGAGGGTAAATTTTCAAACTCCCTTATTCGGAAGACGGCAGTGCGGCTACTTTAAAAATAGTTCTGCTGTGCGCTCACAGGACCGTATGTGGTTAATAATGCAACATATAACCTTATGGGTGCTTCTCCTTTTCGTCTGACTGTTTCCCTTTAGCCCGTCTGACAAGGTTGCACTTGGTAGGACCAACATTCTGGTCAGCATTGCTCTGTGGGTCGATGGACTGCACAGACCTGACCTCCACGTCATTGCCGCAAAGTTGACCAAGATTTGATCTAAGTGGCAAATATTCTGAACATTCACAAGCAATCGAGTGAACATCCCCAGCGTAGTCATGAAAAATACTGTGTAGCGAACAAGCTCGTTTTCAGTGATTCATCATCAGGCTAAATACATCACATTTATATCACGAATTTTACAGGGGAACCATTAAAGAGGGTAAACGGGGAACGGGTGGTTAATCAGGTCAATCAATTCAATGTCACACTGCAATCAAATACCCACTTGAATCGTGAGTCTTGACAGGCTAACAGGGTGTGCGGTTGGCCATGGCAGATCCAACGCCTGAACAAAACGTTTCTGGGCGCACAGGGGTGGGTTGTACAGGCGAATTCCAATAGCTTCAGCTGTGGACAGAATCCCCTTTAATGATTCTCCTGTAAAATTCGTGATATAAATGTGATGTATTTAGCCTGATGATGAATCACTGAAAACGAGCTTGTTCGCTACACAGTATTATTCATAAGCAATGTTGTAAACTAATAGGCATTTTAATAAGACTGTCATGTTACAGTTAATTTGTATGGAAGCTTCCGCATTCACTTAGATTTCAAGCTAGGCTCTTTCGAAAAGAAGGGATTTCACTAGGGTTGAAGCATACCTTTGTCATGACCGAGATTAGAATTCTGACCACGTTCTCATGCGGTAACCGGGTTGGCCGTTGAATTAGTATTAGACACAATCGATTTATCATATCTGAATACACAGCCGCTTATGAGCAATGATCAGGTTGTCCGATTGTCTGGATAAGTGAGCTCCTAACTGCTCGTTAATTTTAACCAGTAACCCTGTGACTATAATTTCTCAGGTGGAATTCTCTAACTTCATCCAAATGATTGAACAATGTTTCTGATTATTGATGGGAGTGAAATTTTAGTCTGCTGCTTTTCGAAGAAGTTGGACCATTTGTGATCAGTCATACATTATGTTTACTCTATACCAACCAAAATTCCATATTATTTACCAACAATCCAAACATAGCCTATCGAGAGTAACGTATTCTGAACAGCAACACATCAGGGACCTATGGCAACAACTATTGTCTAAAAAAAGGGAAAAGCAGGTGCGTGGCGACTCCACCGGAGTGTAGCTCGTGGGTAGCCGAATGTCTTTCTTGGAGAGCTTTTTTGTTGGTTTGAAGCGATTGATTATGCTACGATCACAAACGACATTAGCTATACAAATGACTGAATAGAATGGTTTCCAGAAAAGTATGCAATCCGATGTGTGCGAACCACTGCACTTTAGATTGGAATACCGTCGAGTTTATATCGATGTCTCCAATAATATGCTGGCAGGAAACCTAAGTGTGGAACAGGCATACAGAAAATACAATTTATCATGGAGATATCTGGAGAAATTACATTTTCTTGGGTCGCCACAAGGTCATCAAATTGAATTATTGGGACAACTACCCTGTATTTTCCTGAAGCAATCTAAGTACTGTACACAGGTGCCAATGTACGAGCGTTTGCATATATTTCGGTTGTGCCTAAAATTTGGCCACTGGTGAGCATGGTTTTCTCATGAAAACGAGGCAACAGTGTGCGCTGCTGACGAGCTCTCACAAGGGTAAAACTCGAATTAAGTGCCTCTTTTTGAAAAGGGCTAACTGGAAGGTCTATGTGAACGCGAAAGCTACAATCGGCACAAAAGGATGTTAAACTTGTGCCATCAATTTATTTGAATTGGCGATGTTTTTGATATCCGAAATGGTAGTCAAAGTTGGCCGCACACTATCACGTGAAGTTTTAGTCAAACATACTCTGTTCTGATGGAAGATCTGCATACTCTGAATCTGTTTCGTCGCTCCATATCCTCGGAATGATCAAGTTTGAATTCATTGAAAAGGACTAACACTAGTAGATTGCAGATCACAAATGGGATGATAATCGAAATTTTAAGCAGAGTGGAGAATCAACCGTTAAGGTCGTGAGCTTTCTGTTCCACTTCATTTCCTTCCTCTCAAATTTTCTCCGTCTAAGCCAACTGTTGGGTACTGATTTTATTAGTCTTCCCCGTCCGACAAATGGGTCAGAAAGTTGCGTCGGCAAGCGACCGATCGCGTGGGAGACTGGATGTGTACAATGCATGCGGAATGCGCTTTTGCAATCTTACCGTTACTCTTCACCTGACTTCGCCTCTGCTATAGGTCAGCGGTTCCGTCCCAATGTCTCCGATGACGGGGAGCCGAATCTCACGACCATGTGGGAGTGCAGATTGCTTCGAGCTCTAAGACAACACAACCTGCCCGACTGAACCCCGAAGTATGATCTCCAATGTGTCGTCAGGCCTAGTACTTCGGTCAAATTCACTTGATGCAAACTAGGAGGGCATTGTTTGTCATATCTTCAAATGCTCCAAAAGACAATAGTTAAAATGCTGTCGAGGCCGCCTTCTGCGATGTCCCCATTGATCTTATGGAAAAAACTAAACATTTAAACATACGTGAGCTTGCTGGTTATATGAACGCATAACTTGATCGACTTATTGCTGATAAAAGAGGGCTAGGTGGCATGTTTGGCGTCCGGGCCTGACGCGTTGACGATTATCCGCGTCTCACTGAATATATCGATTGGCGCATTCCAGCACAAGTGACAGCAATGTGGTATTTGGAGACCACCTTATGCAACCCAACGGTAGACATAAATTGATCATAGAGTCGTCAGTTACCGTTGGGGCCACCCCACTAAAATTGCCGCTCATTTTGGAGTAGCCACCTTAACTCTGCTCGTATTATTCATGCACGATTAACTTTATCGTTTGATTAGTGACCAGCTGCTTGCAAACAAGTGTGAAGTGTTGAATTAAACACCAAGGTTATGGGAAGCGCCGTCAAACAACACCCACACTGAAACTGGTCATATCACTACGATGGAGTGATCCAGACGAGCACTTGACAGAAATCTCAATAGCTACGTGAACCTCTTGTGCAGAGGTCTGTTCCAAAAGAGCACCACACACATGAAGAGAGTGGATTTCTGCTCACATCAGAAAATCTGGACAAACATCGACTGATACCCCTGACCCCGAATACGAGGAACTGTCGTAAACTGAAACTCAAACACACGAAGAGTGCTTTATGCCTATGAGTTTTACTTGTTCGAACTAGCCAAATAAACGATGAAGACATTCTTATCATGGGCCAGTGGGTTGTTGTTCTGCCCCATTCGTGGTTGCGCTGGTCGTCGACAAAGTGCTAGTCAGAAAGGGGCCGACTGGAAAGTCTGTGGGAACGCGACAGCTGCGATCAATTGTGGGTTATGTTCAACTTGAAAAATCCTCTACTACTCACCAGTAATTATTTTGTTTCTTTAGCCACGAATCAATGGTGGTTTTTGTCGCAAACGCCTTCCGGTCGCCCCCGAGTTCTGCTGAGTTTTATTCTTGATATAATTGGGACTAGACAACCACCACATAATCACGAACACCCTTTCCCTTTTGCTATAGTAAAGAAGAAATGAACCATCAGATGCTCCCTTGACTTTTTCACACCAGAACATTTGTCATCCTCCAGAGAGTGTTTTCGTTCGGCATACAACGGCACAGCAATTTAGTATAAATGCAACTGAAGATATCCTTCAGTTAATAGCCATCGGGTGTTCCTGCGACTCTTCTAGTGAAAGGGTGGGATGTGCATACGCTCATCTGTGGGACAACCGAAATGCAGTCCCTGATAAAACACCATGAAAGGGATTGAAATCAAACCGTTTATTTGAGGTAATTTATGGGAACATAATACTACTAAGGGATAGCTTGACAGATTTGATGGTTTAGGAAAGATGCAGTTGTGAAAAAAATCATGGTTCCAGGTAGATTTAAACCAGCGACAGAAAGAGCAAGTCCAATGACGGCAAGCACTCTATCAAAAACGTTACAAAACCACAGGATTCTGTTACTGACTACTCTCATTATTATGTGGAACCCATCAAATGATCCGGGAGTTAGCAAGGATGCCACGTAGATCTGCCCACATGATCTCGTCTTCAGGCCGGTTGAAAAGAAAAAAAGTTTTGCCCACCGGATGTATACCAGATTACAGTTGATCAGAACAATGTTCGAAGGTTGTTCACCTGTGACACTATGCATTTTAGTGATCCACTCCGTGGTCAATGCGTAAATAAAGTTGTGTTTGATATACCAAAGACGCCGTATTATTTATGTCAAAATGACAGAGGACTTCCTAGATGGGATTGTTTCTTCCTGAAATGGGGTTAGTGTGTATGCATTGTTCGATCGCATGTTCACGGCGTTTTGCAAGGAGAGAAAGGTCAAATATCAACGTGTCTATGGCTCAGTTAATCGGAAAATTAAATTTGCTGAGCGCTTAGCAGATATAAGACAAAAAACATTTGCGTACAGCACGTCAGCGCATTGAAGCAGTATACTAACGCAATTGAAAAGAATAAAAAGAGCGTACACATATGAAGGCGGGCAACAGCAAAAGACAAACTCCTAGTCAAGAAGACATAAATCTGGTGGCTTGTGGGAATGCTTTACATTGACAGTCAAAAGAAGCGTGGCCTTGATAGACTCTCGTGTAGGTCTCATTCAGTAGGGTTTTAAACAACTCAACCGAATCAGCTGCTTTCGCAGCTTTAACCAGTGCGTTCAACTAACTGCGATGAGGTTCTGCACACAGTGGCCTGCTCATTTACCAGGCAAAATACGCCGAACCGACAGCTGACTAAAAAACGGAAATCGATCTTCCCGCCTTGGGATAAACCGAACGGTATCCACCGTTCCGAATAATATCACAACCGACATCGTTACCTTCTCTCAAACCGAATCAAAAGACGAGCGGGAAAAATCAGTTTGTTCTGTCCCAAAACGTGTCAGAAACTGAAATACAAGGATGTATACACGGTGATGGTAACCACAAATAACTTCAAATCAGAAGATTGAAGGACAGTTGCTGCGAATAGTGATTAAGGTCAACAAACAGCCGGCGAGCGTGGCCAATTAAAAGTCGGTAGATAAAAAGCGAGGGTTACCATGGATTGTTCTGGGAGTATCTATCAATTATGATTGGACAAAATCGTTTTCTTTGGTGAAGAGGTGTTTCTGGAGGAATAAGTCCGGTTCCCTGGTAAAAGGTCATAACCAACTTCTTCAGGCCTCTGTGGTTCATCGATCTTTGGCCTGATGCTGCCACCCTCTCCGGGTATGAGTACATTAACAAATTATTGTCCTGTTTCTGATCGCTCCAAATGAGACTCGAGTCTTTTGAACAGAGGTGAAAAAACTGCGTACTGATTTCCATACGAGGATGCACTGCAGAGTTTTACATTGCACAAAATGCTCCGGAACAGAAATGCTGAAAATTTTTCATAAAAGATTCAGCGTTACTTCTGCTTTGTTTGTCATAGCAGCACAATTCATGGACATATCTAAAACTTTTGCTATTTGTGTTCCTAGCTGCTGTATACATGCAGAGACCAGCAGGTTGCGATTGCCCGACCAATGGGCAGTATGATTTCGGTGGCAAATATGCACGACTTTGAAATTGGAAATGCTGGATAGAGTCGTTTTAGTGTGCATCCGACATCCCGCGAATCCTATACAACTCGCCGCACGGTCATCTGCGCGGAACAGTAGTGATTTGACGATACTTGGCAAACCAAGAAGAGGGTTCAGGACGGACCCTTGCGGAACGCCGCTGTAAAGAGATTGGACTGGACGAACGCATCGATACGAAATCAACTGGTGATTCGCAGAAGGCTACGGCCAATCAGTTTCGACAACGCGAGCAGACTGATATGTCAGCGCGCACGCTGTTATAACGGGCGTCGGAGTAATACAAGTCTACGTGTTGAAACAAACGAGCTACAAGCAGAACCGAGCCGACCAATAGGAAAGCCAAGGCGTCGGCACCAATTGTAATTCTTCATTTTACCGGCGCGTCTTGCCTATAAAATAAGCAACAGAAACTCAACAATCTGAGATTTAATTTGTGTCAATGTCTGCTTTTGATTTTGTTCCGGAAGGTAGCGACTTTTTCAACACTGATGACCGTCAAGAGTCAGGTTAGGTTAGCGGTTATTTTAACGCACTCACGGCCGCTATTTGATGGAAACCAGTCTGACAAATGGCCGTTTATCTTTAATATAAATGTACCCACGGTTAAATGACCGTCGAGCCGCCTATGTAACTGTTCCATGAGGTCATAATTGGGATGTTGGTCAACTTCTGCACAATCGGCAAGGTGACCAACTTCTAGCATTCACGGCAGTTTAAATGTCACCGCCCGAAAGCTAAGCACTTTTCAAAGACACTAACGACCTTGTTGTGGTTTATCTGGTATGAGCGGATGTCCTAATACCCGTAATCTGATTACAATGACTTCCGGGCTGGCTCACCTCCGAGAGAGACTACGAACCACTGGCGAATTAGGAGTCCATTTATACACAGTAATTCGCCACAACTTTGTCTAGGATCCTGAGAGAGTGACGAACTGAGCGAAAATATGCAGACGTTTTACTTAAACTTGTTAATAGCAGTTGCCATTAGCAACTCGTGGAGCAGCATCCAAAATCATATATTCGAGTCTTCGTTCGGTAGCACAACATACACTGATTTATACATATATACGTGATACTTTCATGAACATCACAAGGTTCTTTTTATGTAGGTCGTTTGAAACCACGTCGAACTGCGAGCTGTAACACGGAGTCAGTAAAGCGTAGAGTGAGAACTCGTGACGGCGACAGCACGTGGCTTATTCTGATACGACCGTGATAATATCCTACCCAAGAGGCACGGATGAGACAGACAGTCAGTCAATCGATTATGTGGATAAGACGATTGAGCCGTTCAAAGATAGACACACGTGTGCAAAGGTAACGTGTGGAGGCCACACAACCGCTGTCACTTCATTTCAAGGTTCGTTAACACTCGCACACTTCCTCTTGTAGGTTTGTCTGATCCCTAAGGGAATTCTTTCAAACTCTTAAGAACACTCAACTTTTCTGACCGGATGTAGACGCGCAACACGCATACATTCCATCAATACCGTCGTTTAACCACATGCAAGCAGTCTGCCGGTAAAATCTCAGAGGATACCATTCATTCTCTCTTATCTGACATATCTCAACCTGCATCCAGTCCTCTAATAAGATTTGCACGCATTATGCTCACATACAAGTCTATGAGTAAGCTGTGATCCTGTGTTTAGAAAGAACTGCAATGAACCCGATTCCGTCGGGCAACTGAATGTATACCAATACAAACCTTATCGTTATTTTTCTGTACGCCATCCAATTCGAGATCCTGCGACTCAATTTCCACCCGGCCATTACAGTTGCACTTTCTCTTCATTACTACCGAGTACGTGTGCGAGATCATACGGCTAAAATTCCACTTATCCGGATGCATGAGACTATTTACGGATTTGACCTTAAACTACAAATACCGTGACCACTCAAATATGTACAGGACCGTTTTAAAACATCGCATATATAAACAATGAGGTACAGCAAACCTGATGACAAAACCAAATGTGTAAGTATATTCAATCATTCCAAAATATAAGCAATTGTGTGATGGTCGAAAATAAGAAAAATCATGGAGCTCAAGAATTTAGTCCCTACGAATTGTGCGATTATAAAGCAATTATTGACTGGTTAGAAGGCAATAGGCCGAATAAGACTGTACAAACGTTATCACAAATACCACCTAATCGATCCGAGATTGCGCGAGAGAACTCGATCGTGGAGACTAGACAGAAATAAGCTCAACGAATGGCGAGGAGCGTCTGTGTAAAAGACACGTGCATCCCGGACGTCCACCTTTAATCCTTTTGATACGCCGAAAAGTGACAACATATCATGGGATTTATGGTCGACTTGATTGGTTCAAAACATTTCGAAGCACCTCCAGTTCCGACTGAAGTGCATGAACTTTGGCAGTTAATCGGTGAACCTGAAAGTAGTGAATGAACGCAGAAGTGGATAAACAACAACAAACCGAGATTTTAAAGGGAGTACAGCTGTATTACCAGATAGGTAAAATTTACGTTATCAATTTGTGCACTACACGGCGTTGGTTATCATCTTTAGATCAGGTATTCAAACATAAACAAACTGTTTTACGATCGTTGCTACTGCTACTTAAACTTACCATTAACGAAAAACCGGTAGGCCGTAACCATTAACAACTACTTTGCTGTCCATGCGTATGCACATATAACACACTCCAGCTTGGGAATAGACAGTGTCAAAGTATACAAAGGACAAAGGAAGAGGAACGAGTCGGTTGAGTGAAGTTGGAAGAAATTCATTGATGTCGTCGGCCCTAAATGTTCAAGGTCTTTGAGCATCCAACTGACAGAAGTACTAATAAACGTCAGTTCTTTTGTGCCTCGGTATCAGGCCATTGGACACTACCTTTCCCAAAGGACTCTGGGTTCCGCAAATAACCCTTGAACACAAGTGAGGCCGTGTTTGAGATGGAGATAGTTGAAAGGCTATTGTTGAAGATAGTCTGTGCGATAGTCTCGTTGCTGGCAGTAATCCCAACATACTCTGGGAATCGTCCGTAAACGATGATCATCAGAAACGCACAATCGACGGAAACCATCCGATCGGGTCAGCTTTCAAAATCAGAACAGGACGTACGTGTGAGGAATACACCCGCTCTTTTGTAAAAGGTCAGTATCTTTTCGTCGCCACGGATAATGCAGTTCTCCAAATGTTAATTTGATCTTTGGAACGTGATTGTTATTTGCTTTGCCCACAACTCTATCAACGGTAATTGCAACTAAACAGGTAGAAAAAATGGTTCATTAACTCTCATGTTATTGTAGGATATTCGCACTAAAGTTAGTGTGAATGAAGTCAAACAGTTTCAGCATTTTGTTTAACACATCATTCATTGATGGATTCGAAAGAACACAACGTTACGACCAACCTGTAATACCCAACGTTTCAACCACATCGGATGGCATGTCTCAAGAGTGTTACAGTCGAAACTGCGTAGAGTTAGCTGTGGTTAGATCAGCTTGCACTGCGCCTGAACGGTCGATTCTGTTACTGTTGTAAACCCTCCTAAACGGTACGCTGGTTTGTCCTTGGTATCGTAATGCGCTTGGCAGAATTCGAATTCTCGTCCCGGTAATAATTAGCGCGAAAACCTCGGTCCCGAATAATACTGCAACTGTCCCCATATTCGCTACCAAGGCAAGCCAAAAGACGCGTTCAAAATATAGAACTTTGTTCCGCTCCAAAACGTGTGCAACTAGGACGGCAAATTCGAATGATTTATAGGGCGCATAAGGTATCGAATTTCGAGGCTACAGTCGTGTGAAAATCCGAGCCGACCCAATTTCCCCAAAACGTTTATCCCTGTATATTCTACCGCCCCTGTTTCTGGCCCTTAATCGGCCTTGATGTTTTGTTTTATCGCGTCAATTGACCGTTGTGAGAATAGGGTCTTGTCGCTTCTTTGTACTTTGCTTGAGTGGTGCGTGCATCACATTTTGGAGCTCGGCCCGTCCCTGTC
>LUCH01002821.1:45008-56079 GCA_013368495.1 Paragonimus heterotremus | reverse complement strand
GTTGCTCAACGTCTTCGTGGAAGATCGTTACACATAATCTCCACATATTCCCACGACACCATGTGAAAGAGTTAGGATCGCACATGTGCATAGTGATATAAAAAGTCTCAACCGATATGAACAGTTCCGCTAGTTAGGACTGAGTCAAGTGGTTTTTTTATTTCTCACGACGGAGGAGTCCTGGGACGGTAACAGGGTGGGCGCCTTAACAGTTACTCATCAAGTGAGGGTGAAACCATTGTCGGTGAAAAGCGTCTGTGTCTGATGATGTTTATTAATTTGCATCACGCTGCAGAGAAGAGTTTGTTACTGCAGTTGACGCATGCTTGTTGGATGTGGACGTGATTCAGCACAGCATGGTTCTGCGTGAGAAGTCAGACCATTATGGGTCATTCGAACTTGAGCAAAACACATTTCCGTTCTCTGACAGTGCATGCAGAACGACGGTTAAATCTTTCTTCGGCTTCTGAGATCGATATGCATTTTTCCGAAAGAACCGCGCAAGTCTCCCGTGCTCAGAAACACATACTTTCAACTGTTACTTGCTTATTTCTCCTAGGCAAATGACAGCACAGTCATCGCAAGTGATTTCGTAAACACAATCTGTCTGGTCGGCCATAGATACTGGAACCTTAGAGTACATCACCTGTCGTCATATGATAGTATCCAACTGAAAACGGTCCGGGAAGCGTACTCAGAGACAACGGAGCAAATTTTTACAGCTGTCCGTTCACGAGGAAGGTATGGTCTTTTTGATTTCTTTTTCAGTTGATACGTGTTTTCGATAAAGACATCCGGATATTGTTTGGCGTCTAGCATTTTTTAGTTTGACAAATCTATTGTTTTGAACAGTTCACTAGTGTAAATCTTATCAGCTCTGTTAATGAGGTATAAGATGATTGCTCTCGTCATGCCGAATGGATGCGACGAGTTGAAGTGGAGATACTGACTGGAGTAGGTTGGTTTAAGGTGCAAAAACAACTCGAACTTTGATGAGAAACGTTGATAGAAAACAACAAGAATGCTCTTCGGTTTCAGTTTCCAACGTGAGTATAATGCTGTTCCAGTTTGAGTTATGGATGTGCAGGAGCTGGTTGTAAACCGTTCACTCCATGAGCACGACTGTAATCTACATACTCATTCACAACCTGTGGTTCCAGATAACAGAGACAAAGAGTGACAACAGGGGAACCCATCGCTGCACCATAGATTTGTTTGTACGACTTCTTGTCAAATGTAGGAAAGTTCGAGAACAGACACGATTTTTGAAGGTAATAAATTAGTCCGTGCATTAAGTCATCATTTTTTAACAGATCTTTAAAGGCATCAATGTTATCGGTTCATTGGTGTATGTAGAGACCACATCAAAGCTAAGAAAAGTTTCACCATCAAGTACTGTCACGTGTTCGAATTTGAAAGTAAATGCGAAGGGATTATTAATGTTATTTACCAATGTGTACTGTTACAGTTTGACAATACGACTGATGAACTTGGCCAGCTGATATGTTAGCGTAGTCGACAATAGGTCTTGTGCACTATGGAGAGACTATAAAATCGTGAAGGGCGGTTACCTTAGAGTTGAGAATGAACTAGGTGGGCCGTGCAAGTTTTTCATTTATATCTCAGATAAATTTGCTTATTTGCGCTTCGATCTTACCCATAATTACGTTAGTCCTTTGCCCATTCATCTTTTCATAAGGTTCTGTAGCTAAGTGCTACAACGGTTTCTTTTGATAATCCTCATGCCTAAGAATCAGTGTGACGTGGCCCTTGCCCGCTCTGACGGTACAAATCGACTGATATTTCTTGATGATATCAAGAACAAGTGCACACACAAGCTAATGTCAACAGTGAACTAGTATTTTGGGGAACCGAAATGTAGTTCACACCGGTGGATTGATATCGATTACCTGTTTAAAGTGTTTTGGGTTGTCTGTGTGAGTCACCTCAGATTACACCGATCTCACCATAAGAAACCAAAGCACGAACTTTGTCACTTGAGGGAAATTCGATACCGCCGAGGTATTTACCTGTTAACTTCATCCATGATTGGCCTAAGCATAAAGCATGACAGTGAGGCAATCTTATCGACCACTGTCCGTGAACGTGACTGAACACAATGAAGCCGCTTAGACGTCAATCTCTTTAATAGTAATTTGCGTAAAGACCGAGTGAACATAACATGTGTATCAGGTATACTATTCTTCAGAAGACAATACGAAAGAACAACTCTATACACATAATCTGGATCGCAAAGCAGTGATAAATTCGCGACGTTATGCAACCAATAGAGGGTATTACCCAGTTAAGCAGTGTTCAAATGATAACAGTGTGAAATAAAAAGATATTATGCAGTTCAGTGTGTTCGTGCATAATAGTAATGTGTTTTATTTAGCAATACGCTTTCCCCGCCTGCTGAACACAACCTGACGTATCTATCCACATATTATGCTGTCATGGCAGCCGATTTTACGAATGCTAATAGCTTCACTAACATATTTGAAAGACGGAGATGGATTTTAAAAAAAACCATCAATTTCAATCAACACGAGGGTCTGATATTAGATCACCAGGAGGTTGTTTTCAATAGACGACCGTGCTACTTATATAATATACAGACCTCAAATATTCGAATTTGTGCACCGGATTCCAGATCACATACCACGCGGCAAGTTAAATGACGGCAATGTGCACATTATATCAATCGAATACACAAGAAGCGCATAACGCAAGATATCACCATTCCTTACTTCAAATTTGAGATGCTCATTTTCGACAAGACATTGTTCGAGAGCTGAATCGTGAGTCGAATTGGTTTGGTCAGCGTTGTCAGTTGACCCCAGCAAGTTGTTTCTCAAACTGGGTTGTAGCTGTTCGTAAAACAACCGAACAATCTGGTCCTTATCGAGAACAATGGAGAGTCCTTGTTGTAAATGAATCTGTGAGAGAAAAATACATCCAAACAAAGCATAAAACTAGCTTTCCAATAATACACTGACATTCTGATGGTTTAATTTCGAGTTCTAACGTGCGGTCTCAGATACGACGGATGCTACTGTAATAGACAGGAACGTTCTAACTTAGAGATATCGAGATGTTGGACGTACAGAACACAGGAGCAGGCGGATCAAATCGGAAAATGACTGAAAACATATTTTACTGATCCACCCGTATATCAAGTGTGCTTAAGAAGGTCAATCTGATGTGTCTTTGATTTACAATAAAGCGCACATCTTACAGAATTCTGTTCGGATGAGAGAGCTTAACACTAGGACAACCAAGTCAGCTTCATAAAGACCATCTCAACTAATCTTGTAAATACATCTTACAGAGTTCAGACAAGTACAGCAGAGCGCTCACCATGTTTCTATAAGATAATGATGCTGAATAAATGAAAGCGCGTTCAATCAATGCTGAATCACAAAATTTTTACAAACTTAATTATATTGGCTAGTTACATATATAACCTCCCTACAACTAATTTTCACGCTAATCGAAAAAGTGAATATGGGATCAGGCCATCTACCGGTATGCCTGGGTTAACAAAAATGGAATGAGTCTCCGTAGACAGAGATCCCATAAGTACAGACTGACTGTTAGTCAACATACGTTAAATTGATATAATTATGGACAGTATGAAAGATCAGGTCGATTGCTGTCGTTA
Organism: Paragonimus heterotremus; assembly: GCA_013368495.1. Lineage (NCBI taxonomy): Eukaryota > Metazoa > Platyhelminthes > Trematoda > Plagiorchiida > Troglotrematidae > Paragonimus > Paragonimus heterotremus. The sequence goes on along the minus strand of LUCH01002821.1, from coordinate 52,415 downwards.
TTTTGTCGTTTGCCAATGAAAGAAAAATTGCTCATGAACATCAACCTTGGCAGATTACTAGAGCTGCATATTCAGGCTTCGTAAAAAATGCTAAATAAACATCTGGAAATTCGGCAGCGTTTTACATCCACACTTAACAGCTGGTCGTTGATATGCTGTATAACGTCTGAGGATTTCGTCTGCAGAGTCCTAGAGCTAGAACCCTACCATGATCGCATGAAGACCGCGTATCCTCTACGGATGGTTTGAAACACCTGCAGAACCTACCGTCAATTCAGTTTACGCTATCACAATTAGGGGTTTTGTTCCTCGGGTTGAAATTCAAAATTCCTCCTAAAGGAGTCAACCGATTACAAATACAAGTGCAACTTGAGAACTTGTAAGTTCAAATAGAAGATTTCTGTTCGAGATCGACGGGAAAACGAAGGACGATTCTGCGCGAAGATGGTCGATATTTCACAACATTCCCTGACCGCATCAACGCTGTTTAAGATTCACACACTATCAAGATTTAGAGAAATTGCGAGAGAAGAAAGACGTGGTTTTCCATTTGGTAGACAGTGGTTCTGAGTCAATAATCTTCATTCTTACTAGTAACATTCACTTTGTTTCGCTTTTAAAACATTTGAATCCCTTTCTTCTTAGCCCTTCTGTTTCCCACGACAAAAAACCAAGGGACAAGTTATTTCCTCTAGATATTTTGATCACCAGACGAAAGAATGCATCGTTACAACGCTCAGCGTACCGCAAGGCCAATTAAAGCACCGACTGTTCACTAAGGAGGTCTGGTGCGAACGCCATTTCACGGAACCGGACAGATCTGCACCGATGACCGTTTACAAGAATAGGAGAGGTTATTTACAAAACGATATCCGGAGAAGCTCGTCGATACTTATAGCCATAAAAGACCGATCAAGACTTTAGAGTTCCTGAACCCACCTTTCAAATGCGACCATATAACAACTAACGTAATCAACTCGTACACGTCGTGTAGTTGAACTGCGACTGTTACTCATAACTAAGACTGTTGCTCAGCTTGTTCACAGTCGTCATCTATAGAAATGTCCAACCACTCACGCAATCTATCTGTTCACTTGAAGATGCGGTGACCTCTGTATCGGCAGAACAAAATAGCTAAGCGTACGTCTAAGTGGGTGGTGTGCGCGATGACGCAACAGCCAATAACAGCTGAACGAGTGAATCGGATTCCTAGCTCATTCATTGTAAAGGCACATAATGAAAACAGATCAACCGTTGACCCCGACAACTCACCTGCTGTGCAACCGGAGTTCAAAATTGTCCGCGTTATCCGTCCAGTCCAATGTGCATAAACTATTAATTGAGGCAGTTTGTCTGCCCTAGAACTGATAACAGTCATTCTTTAACGTAAAGCCTAATGGTTAATCATTTCTAATGTTGTTGCTATCCGCATGTGCTACTGTTTTACATCCGTGACTGAAGAGAGTGAACGAAATGTTAACAGCCCACGATGCATATCTGCTGTTGTTGAGTGATATAATCATACTTGGCGGTAACAAGCCGAACTGATGGCGGGTGTTAGTGATGCCAGAAGGTATTCACGAGCAACATGGACGACAGCGCGCGAACTTACCAAACAAACTGGATCTGTGGTAGTGAAACCGATGACCTCTCAATGCCAAGAAAACGAACCTAACGTATCATATGATAACAAACGCACAGTAGTGTGAAAGCTGGAAAGTTTATCTTAAACCAACGTTGCTCAGTTGAGCAATCAGCATCACCATGATCATTTGATAATCTCATGGCCTGATTGTGTAATCTTTGGGATAAATGCAAGCTTTTACGCCACCAGGCATATGCGGATATGAATTAGACTAAGTCGCCTAAAAAGTAGGTATCAGCAGAACAATTACAGAAGGACATCAACGGTAGCGGAAGAAACTGGGAGTTGAACAGTTAATCATGTGAACGACACGCGGCATTATTATCACTCAGCTGTCGTGATAAAACGTAATAAACAAGAGGGGAAACATGCTCCAAGTACACCTAATTACCTTTTTGAACATCAATTCTGAAAGACAGGCGTCCTCCGGACTAGATATCAGATCTAAGTCGAGGGAACCGCCTCGGAGATGAACCTGAATGTCTACGGCGGATGGCGAAGTGTTCACACAGCTGAGTGCGCCATAACGATCAGTGAGCCATTGAGGGTACTCGCACCGAAGCCTCTGTGGTAATTCAGACAACATTTGAGTCAAGATGTGCCGGATTGGGAATGGAAGCGGAATCGACCAATTGGACAACAAATTTGCATGGATAGAAAATTCACTGTCCCAGTACGGCTTATGTTCGGCATCGTTTGAGCTTTCTTTAAAAATAGATACGAAAAATGACCACAGCGGAGAGTGTTCTGATGACGGCTGTACGGAAAAGAACATAGGACTAGGATGGGAAGATTGTATATCGGTAGTCTTCGACAAATGGGAGAAACAGATTTGGCCCAGTCGTAGCCAAAAACGCAGCTCACTATCCGTAGTATCTGAAAGATCGGGAAACGTGGACTATTAAGAAAGTCGCGTAGCCGCATAATGGGAGTAACCTGTTATAATGCAAGGTTCAGCCACTAAAAAAGCATGTATAGGGAACTAGAGGGTGTATTAAATGACCGGGGGACTTGGCCAGCCGACAGAGGGGAGCATGCACGCACGGGGCGCGTAGTCACCATTGCCAGGGCATGTGAACGCTGATTATACATCTAAGAGGATGCACGAATAGATTAAATCATTGGTTCCTTAGTAAACCTTTATCTTAGGTATCACATACACGAATGCGGCAAGTGATTCTCGAAGACAGAACTACCAAATGAAGTGACTTCGTAGACAGCAAAAGGAATACAAGGCATACAATCGAAATGAACCCAACTCAGTCCTGATGGTCTAAATAATTCATGGAATCCAACAACTAGAAGCACCAATATGGAATAAGATGACAAAACGACGAAACGCGCTAACAACCGACGGTGAGAACAGATGCCAAATAATGATGCGAGGCTAACAACTCAGTTTAGGTTTGTGTGATCTCATGTAGACAAATTTAAAAGGTGGGATGGAATGCAATATTCGACGTCAGAAAAATAACAAAGTTACTGTGCGTGAAATCGTACTATTCAGCTAAGGCAAACTTGTTCGCGAAACGCAAGTTAAAAACATAAGCAACTATTCAGCAAAAATAAACATGTTCATAGAAATTCCTTCAGACACACCGGGATAAATGACGGAAAGAATGTTGGAGTTACACGAACCTAAAGATGATTACCAGAGCAAAGAACCAAGGGAGGAAACGTAAATGCTGACTCTGAGTGACTAAACGTAAACAGTGTTAGAAGGAGATACAAACAACCAGGAAAGGCTACCGCTACTTACCTGCTACGACGATTAGATGATGCAATCGTATGACAATAGAAGAATTGCCATTAGGTGGTTGACGAGTCTGTGGCTTATTCGAAATGGTCTGTAGTGAATTTCGCCGCAGAGCCGCTGAATCACTTGACAGCTGGTGCGAGTATTCCAAAGGTGGAGATGTGCTTTCTAAAACATCTGTGCCGATCTCTTCTGGAATCAGAGGACAAGATACGTTTTGTGTGGGGGCAGTGGCTCCAGCAACCGGACCCTCGTATACAGAATCCAAGTCGACCGAACGATTATCATCAAACGCGGAAAGCAATTCGTAAGCATTCAGCCAATCATCTTGCGAGCCGGCGACACTCAAATTATCAACACTACTGTTCATTTCGGACGATAGAGAGTCAGAATCGGGCAGTAAACTGCCGTTCGGGGAGCGCTTCGGGATTAACGAAAAGATTTCTCATGTTCACGATATCCGCACAAGATTGCAAGATATTTTTATAACACAATTAATTACCCAATAATAGAAATGATGCCAAACATGTGTACACACACAACTAACCTTCATCTCCACTGATGAATTGCCAGTGAAATTGTGCGGTCTATTTTTGTGATTTAACGCCAAGCTCGAAGGATGTAACCCAACTTTGCAACGTTACGATGTTCACACTCAAACCAACATTCCCTAACTAGCACCGTCCTTGTCCGTACTCATTAGATAGAAGTAGTCTAGGTGAGATATCGAGCTTTTGTCCAGTCGGTCATTGAACCTATGAACATCGTCTTTGATAGGAAAATCCATAGTTCTGATATGCAACTTGTACATAGTCCGTTAATTTGGATGAACAGCATACATCTTGAGCTGCAAGGTTGTACTGGCTATTGGCACAACAGCTTGAAATGATGGTTTATATTCTTTCATAAGGCATCAGTGAAAATTATAATCCACATTCAAAGCCTTTGTGGCCGTAGCCAGTGCAGTCTGGGATTCTGAGATGGACTACATCTGTGCATATTAACAGGGTATGAATAAATCACACATTAATCCACAAAAGCAGTCAGTATATGATCCAGTGCATTTACGCTCGTCGTTTCTGAACAGCAATACTGTTAGGTGGACAGTCACCAAACAGACAACTGCATTCAATTACCGCAAATTTATATTGTTTTCCACTTACATTGTAGCTCACCATTGGTGCTTCATATACTGTGGAGTAATCTTTTATCACACCACTCTGAACATTCAACTCCCAAAGTGTTTTCCAATCGATAAAAATTCCGTCAAGATTTGTTTGTCTTCTTAGTCCGAATCGCGTGATTAGATATACGATTAACTGATCTGTTCAACAACTTAGGGACATAACAAATACAAACGATGTGTTTTGTCTGTTTGTTATCAGTTACTGAGGTGTTCGTGGTAGGTCAGCAATGAGTGAAGTACCCATCTACGAATCGATAACTCATGATGTTTGGAACACGTTCACAACTGTGTTATTAGATAAACTTGGGACTTACCGCTACGTTAATGCTGAAGTATGTACAAGCAATCTGACAGTATAAAATGAAACACATCTACCCGAGCATCAGTTTAATGAACAATCTGTGAATGGAAGGCCTTTGAGTGGCATCGAAAGCTTTATCTCCCGTTCGAACGTGATTGAAGTGGTAAGGCTTATAATAATAGCCAGGTTGGGAAAGTTTATGCACAAGTGTGTGTTCAATCACCGAAGAGGACACGAAACCACAAAGCAAACAAACGTGAAAAAAAAGGAAGTGAAATCTGTAAAGTGCTGTAAAATAAAATTCACACCGTACTGATCGACACGAACCAAACGGAATAGACCACCCAGAGACCATCAACTTCATATCCAAGCATCGCTCACGATTCATCTGCTACGTCAATCGGAACACAATACAAGCAAATCAACCGCTAACCAATCGTTCACATGCTATTACAGGTTGTACGAATTGCCGCACCAATCAAGAGCACAGGCCTTTAAGAAAGGCCAGCTGTCGAACAAACACGCATAACAGTGATGATTCACTGTGTAGAACCATAGAAAACGGAGTGTGAACCAACAAGGAAATAAAGAAGAAAATTAGTACAAAGGGATTTTCGCCGATATGGCGCGTAGTTGATCACATGCAGTTTGGGCGACAATGTCACGCTACTCAAATCCGTGCGTGAGTAGTCAAGGTAAAGAGACAGCAAAATGTGGTGCTAAACGCTTCCCGAAGTTTTAAGGTGCATGCCATGTGTACACGCTAGTAAGCACTTCTTTACGTGGCTATCGAGCAATCCATTTCACAAGTCACTGGAATGTAATTACACAGGTAATCAACAGCTGCTTTAGATGAAGACAAAATGTGAGAGCCTCTTTTCCCGCTCTCGAGGTAGAATCGTCTATCTCCAGGCCAATCGTACGCCTTCGGCTCAAAAGCACATTGCTAATTTAGTATCTGCTCAAATTCCAGTTCTGTGGAGCAGAAGAAGTCGGCTGTATAAACAAAACATTCATCGGAAATAATAAACGAACACCAACATGTTTGATCGACCGCCAAGCAACAATGTAGGGTCTTTAGCGCAATATTGACTTCCAGGATTGATTCCGGCCACAGAGCCAATGCAGATAGCGCCCTGAAGTCGAGTTATCGGTTTATCGCATTCTGAAAATTACAGAGGCTAGTGCAATACCGTTTCAAAGTCCGGATCTGTGTGCGTAGAAGTTTTTTTGTCGAAGCACTCATGCTGTCATGACTTGCCGTCTTTGAAATAAATGGTGCCATAACACAGTAAACGCTACTGGAACCACAGTGTCACAGGAATCATCCAAGCACAGTTGGACTACAAGTTTTGAATGTATTGTGTCGCATTTGGACTGAAGATCACACAGAAAGCGAGCTTGATCACAATATATCGACCTCTGAGGAACAACGATAAACAGGAGCAGCAAGAAGAGAACGAAGAAAATAGAAGATAGAAATACGACCAACAAGATAGTTTTCTTTAAATTCTAATGTGAATAACCGGTGGCCTGAATCCTGATAGATTAGGTGGCAGACGCGCAGACTGTCGAAAATGAACAAAAGTTTATTTTCTATTTTGCTTTAGCCACACAACCAAACGGAGCAACAGGGTTGAAGGAGAGACACAGACACCAGAGTACGACCATGCTAGGGTTTCGCTTGCATGAGCGAGGGTTTTGCACAAAAAACAACCGACACATTGTTGTCTTGATCAGCTGATAGTTCCAACATAAGTGAACATAACTGTTGGGAGGAAAAGCGTTCTTCCCCCATCTTTTGATCATAACGATCAAGATTCTCAATCATCGTGCTCTGAGGTTGCACAAATAATCAGTGTATGACGCTATACACTCAGAGGGGATGCAGCTAGTTAGTCATCAATTGATTCATTTCAATCACAACGGCCAAGAGCCCGACCAGAAAATGCATTGGCTCGAACGGGCGCTCACCACAACAGGGACGTGGAAGAAAAAACGCGGAATAAATAACTGATAAAACAAGGCTAAGCAGAAGAACCAGAAATGGTATTAATGCAGGCAGGCAATTGGCTGCAGCACATTGTCATCATGGATAGCGTTTCCAACCAACGATTTGAGTGATCACAAGGATCCTAGACGGGCAGGCGACGTTTGATCAGTTTAATCAATGGAACAGACCGGGTCTGAATATTTCGTGATTACTTGGCCAACCCTCGCCTTTACAAACCGTTGACGATCTCAACAAGTAGTGACCGAAATGGAAAACGCCCAGCAGGAATAAACAATACATGAAACAACCACGACAGACTGTGCAACATAATTATATGACCAACTGATCGCGTATACCGGGTGTTTAGAAGGGAGAGCTCGCAAACGACCAAGTGGCTCACGTGCCCATCTTACTTCACGTGAGTTGACTGACGAAGATGACATCAGGGAGAGGCTGTTTCTGAACCACAGAACAAAGGAGAATGCAACAAAAATTGTACAATCAGTCTTTCAATGGCAACCGGGCA